>CM021105.1:508008924-508156230 GCA_007115665.2 Sequoiadendron giganteum
GGATTAGGGTTTAAGGGTTGAGGGATTAAGAGGGTATGGGGGTTGATGGATTAGGGTTTAAGGGTTAAGGGTTTAGGGGTTGAGGGATTAAGAGGGTTTGGGGGTTGAGGGATTAGGGTTTAAGGGTTGAGGGTTGAGGGATTTAGAGGGTATAGGGGTTGAGGTATTAGGTTTTAAGGGTTGAGGGTTTAGGGTTGAGGGTTGACAAGGTATAGGGGTTGAGGGATTAGGCCTCACTTATCTCACAATCCCTCTTTATTCGGCCTCACTTACCTCCCACCCTACTTTCTTAGGTCTCTCCTTCCCACCCCCTCTCTCCCACTTTGACTCCGTCTCCTTCTCTTAGGTGTCTCCCTCCTAGCCTCTCTCCCTCTCTCTCTCTTAGGTTTCTCCCTCCCACGCCCTCTCCCTCCCCCTCTCTCTCTCACAAGTCTCTCCCTCCCACCCCCCTCTCTCTCTCCCACTACCTCTCTCTCACTCCATCTATCTCTCTCCCAGTTTGTGTCTCTCCCTCTCTCTCAAGTCTCTCCTTTTCAGAGGAACATATTTGGCGCTCTCCAATTTGGCGAGCGCCAAATGGGTTTTATCTTGAAACGGTAAAAATAAGGCTTGACCCCGTGATTCAAGCCCACATTCTCCTATATTTTTCTGGTTCAACGCTTTATCTGAGTCAAAAACGCCTTTTTTTATGCAGTTGACTTCATATTGTACCAATCTATGCTTGATCCATCACCTTTTTACCACCAATCTACATGGTAGACAACGTAGAAGAAGACATTTTGAAGTTTCTACATCATTTTAAATTATCTGAGGTAATATATTCATTTTGGTAAATTGAAATGTTTGTATTTAGTATATTTGTTTGTTTTTGACAATATAAACTGAATTTCCTTAATGATTTTATTAATCATAATAATTGGACTTAGAATTCAACATTGAATTAGATGAGATTTGCATTAAAAAGTTCAATTTTTATGAGTTTGAAGAGAAAATAAAATAAAAACATGACATTTACTTGACATAAATTTACTTATGAATTCTATTTGCATTGCTTATAGTAGTCCATTTCCAGCATGGCTAGTGGAATTCACTATATTTCATTATTTTTTCAACTAATTTGGAACACCTAATAGCTTTCATCAATGTTAATGTAAGTTTCCATTAATTTTTTTGTTCCATAAAAAAATCAGCTTCATCACATGTGCTTAGATAAATTCAAGTGAGTTGACATAGTTGAGAATGCTTATTGTCTTTCTAAGTTACCTCATTGCCAAAGAAATAGTTAATAATTAAAAGATATAGCATCACAAACCCTTCTTTGAATCCATATTCTTCATGACTTTGTTGACAATCAAAATTTTGGTTTTGAGAAAAATAAACACAAGAGTCTCTAGCTTTCATTTAGGTGGCAACAATTTATACCATAGGTTTGTGATGCAAAGCAGGGTGACAAAACCTTCAATAATCATAATTAGATCAGTTTCAAACAATCTTCAATCTCAAAAACCTCAATTCAATGTTGAACTGACCAATTCACATCTAAAACAAAACAAAGATCATCCATAAATAACAAGCTATGCTTTTCAAGAAGACTACCATTCTAAACCTTTGGAAGATTTTAACAAAACCCACCATATATAAGTTTATTGCTCAAAATATTGTATTCATACAAAAGTCACTCATAATAGAATGAAATAAACTCAATATTACTAGAAACTCTAATCTGTGAATTATTCATCATAACCTTTATAAATTTCAAGTTCAATAATTCTAGTCAAAAGACACAACTTCAAAATCAACATTTCAGGCCTCTGGTGTAGGAGCACCTTGTAAGCTCATTTTTGTCAAAAATTTCATCTTTAGTTCAAGCATGGTCAAATGCTAGGATTTTAGTTAATGTTAAGTATATTGTGTTCAGTAAGGTCGATTAGACCATTTTATAATGTATTTGGAGCTAAGGAGTTCAGTTGTGTCATAGCATGCAATTTGGCTAAATGTGGTCAGAAAAGTTGCTAAAACATGCAAAAGTTGCAAAGTTCAAGGGAGTTGGAATGAAATCAAAATATGTTTTAATAACCTTCAATGCCTCGAAGGAGAGGTTGTTGGTTGATTTGCACCCCACTTTTTATCAAGAAGAACGTTATTAAATTCTAGAAATTTACTAGTTTCTCTCACTTTTCTTGTTGATGTACGACCTCTACGAACTCTAAGATGATATGAAACCAGTTGGATGTTGTAGATTGATGAATTAGATTTCATTTTCATCTATTTATAGGTTCTAAATTTTTGTATAGCGAAAGATATATTGTTTTACTGTTGCTACCTACTTTCACAGTGTTCTTGGATTGAGGGGTTTCATTATGTAATTCGACCCATTACACTTTTTCTACCTACTGTAACTTGTGGAATGGGTCCTCTAACTTTTAAAATACATGCCTAACCTATTTATAATGTTGTGGGGTCAAGGTTGGGTGTTTGGAATAATGTTCTAGGACTGTAGCAGGGTCTTTTCATGGTAAAAATTAGGGCTTCAAGTGGTGTTTTGACAAAATGTGGGAAGGATTGTCCATGTAATGTATTATTCACCATGTGTAGGGTCTGTTAAGTGTTTTTGGTGCTTTGTAAGGGTTTGTCAGGTCCGAGAGATAGGAGTTTCATTAAAACCAAAAATATTTTTCTTGAAATTGAGGGTTTGGTGTATTAGGGGTCTAGAGGTCTTGGACCTGGAAACAAATCAGGAAATTGGAGGTTTTGACACAAAATACTTATGTTTGAGGATTTTGAGTGAATATGTAGTGTTTAAAAGGTACTTTCTTTGTAAATTAGGCCAATTGAATAGCCTTTTCCAAGGTGGGTCTATTGGAAGTCAATGTTGGTCCAAAGGAGTTGATGTTGGGGTTTACCTATGTTTTATAACTTGCAAATGGGTATCTTAATCATCCTTGATTTTGTCAAGTGTTTTGGAAAATATTGGTGAAAAGGCCCTTGAACTGGGTTACCTATGCTACAAGGGAAAGCTTGGTAGAAGTTGGGATTTTCAGTTCAACATCTCGTTTTGCTTTGGAATCTAATTGATTCTCATTAATTTGTTGTATTGAATGGTTTCCACCCCTCTTTGCATCAAAAATTGTGTTTCTTGGTAAGTTAAGTGATCAAGTTGTGTGTAAGTCTATTAAGAGCCTTCCTCTAAATCTTTGAACAAGTTTATTGTGGATTCCTACATGTACTGCATCAGCCTCTAGGTACTTTGCCAACTCTTCAAACATGCTCAAAATCCCTACTCTAATATCTAACCCTACAGACATCTAACTCCATCATGTATGAAAAATATTGTGTAGCATAGACATGTTTGATAATTCCAAATAGCTCGCTACCTTCTTTCATAAAATGCTTTGGTGTGTTTCATATTTAATGCAATGTAATCAGCGATATCAATATTTTTGTAAAATGCATTACTTACTTTTGTTCTATGTGTGTTTTTGAACATGTAGCATTGAAGGTCATGCCGAGGAAATGAATGAAGACTCTAACACCAGAAGAACAAGCAACTAAAAATGCAAGGAGAAGAGAATCAAAAAATGTAGCTCATGAAGCAAAGGAATTGCAGCCCATATAGCCACAAATTCCCGTGCAATCTAAGAGAGATGTCAAATTGGAAAAACAAAGGGCACGAATGAGAAAATTTCATGGAAAGATAGGAATGGATACAGAAGTTGGGGGCACATCATCAGCCATAGGTGAAGCTCAATGCACATCTCCAGTTGAAGACACATTGACAACAACATGTGGTTTTCCAAGTACATCAGAAATCACACCTCCAATTGAAGACACACCATCAAAAACATTGCATTTTGAAAGTACATCAGCAAACACATCTCTATTTGAAGGAACTCCACAAATGACATCTCAAGTTGGAGGTACAACATCATTTACATGTCAATCTCAAGGTATGTCATCAATTGCACCTCTAATTGAAGGTACACGATCTATCCCCGATGTTGGCCTTCCCAATATTGACACAAATTTACATTTGAGAACTCCTAGAGTTCTGCATAGAAAACCTACATTTTTTATTAATATTGATTCCAATGTTTTGAAATGGATGCCTAATAAGATTCCAAAACGTACATGTCAAAGATATGCAGAAAGGATATGGATTTTGTTTTTTATGAAGCTAAGTGAGGGTGGAAGATGCCAACTATTTGTTGAAATGAAGAGGCAACTCAAATTTAGGCCCACCATGAAGGCTCTTGGGCTAAGAGTTTTGAATGACTCAAGTGAAAATTCCATTGTAAAGAACTTGATGAATGCATACGAGAGCATGGGTTCCACCTCACGCACAAAGGATAGTTGTGCCACATGACGTGTGATGACAACAACACTGTTAAGCAGTCAAACAAGGAACAAGGTGAACCTTAAAAAGGCAAGTAAGTCTTTAAAAATAAGTATATCATCTCTAATGAGAGCCAAAGGAAGGTGTGAAAGAGTGGAGGATCCAAATAGCAATGAGTTATGGGCATTTTCAAGTAGAGTGCCACGAAAAGACACAAGAATTGCTCAAGGCTTGAGATCTTTAATTGTGAATTATTGGAAGGATAACACAAGGACCTCTCCTAATCAAAGAGGTTGTAAGAAGGAGAAATGGTAGTAAAAACCATGAGCCACATCCAATGCATTATTTGGATACCACTCAAACCCAATTTTTTGTTGATTTTGTACAGAAGTTTCCTAAAATTAAAATATGTCAAAGGTATTTTGAAATGCTAAAGCCTTTTTATGTCAAAATAAATCACACACACACACTACTTGTTGTTGTAGGGTTCATATTGAGTTTTCTAACCATTATGATGTTTATCGATGTATATGTGTAGATATGCATACTGACAATGTTTTGCAGGAATGTAACATAATGCCTCCACCTAAATCGTCAAGGAAATTTTTATCTTCCATTTTTATGTGAAAGAGAGGATGGTCAAATTTTTTACAAAAAATCATGTTTGGATGGCACATGTGATCATTGTGGTGGCATGCAACATTTTCCAATTTTCCAACACATGGCTAGTACACACACAATTGGAGACAAAATTGTGGAATTTGGCAAATATAAGACAGTGGCATACAGTCTAAAAGATGGGAAAGAAGCAAAGTGTGAATTGGTCAGTGATAAGATTCCAGTGATTAAATTTATGGGCATTTTTCATGATCGAGTGGTCTATGATTATGCAACGCATACACATAGAGCACAATGGTTGGACTCACAATTCAAGTTATGCAAGGACACATTTCCACTTCGTCATATCATTTTAGTTGTCGACTTCGCTGAGAACTACACACTACAACCACATAATGAGGTGCAACCATAGTACTACAACTCCGTGCAGGTTTCTATATTTGTGCATATAGTATTCATTCATGCAAATGATAGTACAGAGGAAAATAGGAAAGTATTGAGGGAGTATCACTTTTACATCAGTGATGATCACACACATTCTACAGAGTCTGTTCAAGGTTGCTTTCATATGTTCTATGTTGATCTAGATAGTAGGGGCATATCATTTAGTTAGCATATCATGTGGTCAGATAATTGTACATCACAATTCAAGAACGCCAGAATGTTTTACTAGTTGAGTAGGATGCATAGGATTAGTGGTGTTTAGCATATGTGGAACTTCTCAGAGGTCAGCCATGGAAAGGGGGAGCATGATGGAGCAGGTGCATGTATCAAAAGAGCCCTAGCACAAGAAGAGTTAAAGTACACAAATAGTGTAAAGTTGACAAATGCAAGATCAATTGTCCAGTGGTGCAATGGTTCAATGGGTCTAGGTAGTGAAGGTAATTCTTTAGTTCGTAGATTTTTTCATTTAGTAGATGATACTAACATTGAAAAATATGAGGATTGTTGTACACTAATAGGATCAAGCGAGCTACACTCTTTTAGAAGCTCCAACGCAGGTACATGGACTATCCATACAAGGAAGATGGCTTGCTTTTGTTATGCATGTACACTTCACTCATGGAATGATTGTGATTCAACAGAGTGGGTTGATAAATGGTTTGTAAGAAGTCCAACCATACTTAACACTTATCAGCTCTCGATGGCTCTACAAATCACGGAGATGCAATCATCAATTGACTTTGATCATGTATCGAACATACTAGAACCAGGTAATATATCTTACATACAAGTTTTATTATGTTGCTCAGTAAATAAATCTAACAAGATGAACATATCAATGTAGGGCACGTTTATGCAGTGATTGTAGATGAAGACAATGAAGAGGGTACAGATTATTACCTTTTTCATTGTATCGAGGCCAAAAATAAATTGGAGTCCCCAATTATAGACGGAGAAAACATAGAATATCCAACAGGTTCGGTGATTGTTACTGGAACATGGCTTTGAAGGTATCCAGTTAAGAATGTTGCAGTTTGGTTGTTTAAGGACTTCAACACGCATCGAAAAATTCTTCACTATTTGAACCTTGTCATCGCCACCAACGTTCATTTGATCAAATATAAGGGTAGACCTGTGAACAAGAACTTGTGGAAAGTGTGTGAGTCTGACCACGAGGCAATCTCGACATAATAAAGAGTAGAGAAGACCCAAATGGTTCATTGGATTAATTTGTAAGTATGCACGTTGAATTTTTAAAGCCATGTTATTGATCACTCTTTTGGACCAACACCTTGCAATAAGGCTTTTTCACCATTACTGTTTGATGTCATATGCATTTACAACTTTCATTGATCCTTTTATGATTGTGACTATAGGTAATACTAAATTTTTTCAAAGTATATAAGAAAAGAACAACATCGGTTGCTAGTGCAAGTGTTCAATGGTATGAGAAACATTGATTGTTGGTGCATTTTATGGTTGGCAATCTTCTCATTCTTTTCCATCTTCTAGATTTATCGGATTCTTATATGCTAAACGTGTTATGTCAAGCCTCTTAGTGATATATTTGAAATTTATACATAGGGTCATCAAGAGATGATAAAGTAGCGAAGGGGCACATCACCATTGTAGGACCTTCAATCAACCTCCTTATCTAGCATGCATGAAGGTGATAGTAGGTCTCGTCAACTATATGACTGACATTATTTAGTTATTTCTCTTTTAATGATTTTTATGTGAGTCTATGTCTAAGATTGAGAGGCTTTTGTAGGTTTTTGTGGACCAAATTCCTATGATACTACACAACCACAGAGAGGATACTACCCATATGTTTCGTAGGAATATGTTTCATAGGAAGCAGGGGATGTACATGTTTTGAACCATCCCACTGAGGTGGAATGGAAAAATGAAACTAGGCAGCAACTCCTTTTGTCCGTTCTCAAGTACAATATATTTCATGATCTATGTTGGAAATGGGAGGATTATTCCCCTGCATGTATTGCTACAAGTATTGATAAATGGGAAGATTTTCAAGATGTTCTTCCATCACTATTGTAATATTCGCCATTGACTTAGTGTATTTTTTGATATATTAAAATCATGAGAAATTAATACATGCAAATGTGTATATTCCTTAATATATGCCTCAATTAAATGTGTATATTACATTTAAAATTAGTTGTAATGCTTCATGGTTTAAATTTAAAGTTGTCTTCATTGAATTCCTCAAAACTCACCTATTGATATATGTTTCCCTTGCAACAGTTGGAAATCAATTTTTTAGATTTTTGGCCTAACCTTTCCAAAACACTTAGGAAACTAATCATGGATTCAAATACCCCATTGTTGCATACACAACCATAGCTCTTGGATTCTTGAGACATTGACTAACTTAGACTTGACAGTCATAGGACATTGACTGTGTTGAGTGAATTTGATTGTCAAGCACTTTATAATCATACACTCACTGTACTTAACTACTGATCACTACTCATTTCTAATCTGTCCTTTTCATTTGCACATTGCCATGTATAGTGACCCTTCATAGTTCCCTTGTGTTCATACATTCATGATGCTTGTCTTAATGAATAACCTTCCTTTAAATCTATCGTCCTCTGATGAAATGATGACTCTCTTCATACCTCACTTCCCTTGACACTATCAATTGACTGTATATTTGTTTGTTTCCTATCCAATTCCATCTCTCCTAAATTGGATCTTTTCAATACCCTAATAATAAGGAAGTGACCGACCTCAAAGAAAGGATATCCAAAAAGGGCATCATCTTCATTATCACTTATAGAAACTACATCATTTACTACTGCACCCTCCTTGCTAAATGATAACCACGGTTTATTAATCCTTGGCTCTAGTTTTATTCCTTGAAAGTGCAAAAGACTAGCAAGAAACACCAGATTATCTAGCCTAAAAGCCACAAAATAAAATATTATATTCATTTAAAGACTCTCTAACCTCATTCACAAAACCTTATGATGGACTTTCAAATACCCTAACCAACTGTTAGCAATGATCTTTCTTGAAATCTTGAATGATCCCTCTATCTGAACATCTAGGGTTTCTTCAATCTATGTTATCTCTTGATGATTTGATATGTTGCTGCTATCTTTTTCCAATTAATTGTCATATGCCATCACTTCACTCCTTTTCAGTATCAAATCTACTCCTTTGATTTTATTGGCATAGTCCCTTTTGATCTCTACCTATTAGACATTGTCCTTGCCCTTATATTCTCTTTTTGACACAATTGTCACTATTGTTCAAATTATCAAAGCATACTCCCTTAGTAGTATTTTGTTCATTTGGGACAACTAAATCTAATGAGAATTACTGACAAAAGATCATAATCATTATCTGTAGTTTTTTGTCTTGCTCATGATGTTGTGCTACTATTTTCTTCTTTGGATACCACCCCAGAATGATTGTAAATGGTACTCATGTTAACAAGCATGATGTAACATATAAATATAATAATCTAGTACATTCTCCTTGAAATATATGCTTCATCTTGGAACCAACTACTATTGATTTACAACCCTCTATGCATATTGCCTGAGTGAATACAGTTGCACATGTTGTACCATCTCCAACTACACCAGTTGTTGCATTAGCAACCTGTTGACAAGGCTTGCCCTATTATTCTTTACCTCATCCTTGTATAGTCCATTGAAGGTTGATTACTCATGAATAATTTATTTGTATCTATGACTACCCTCATTTATGGGAGAAACCTCACAAATTGAGGCTTTATGAAGTATTTTCTTCTATGCAATTTATTACTATAATATCCATGGAAAAACCATACTAATGAACTATAACATGTATGCTTCTGCATATACAGGGTCATTGAAACCACTTTTAGAACTCTTCATTTTGTCCTCTAGTAACTGTATCTTATGCCTTCTAACTTGATCAAGATTCTCCTCTTGAAGGTTTCATGCTTTGTGTTTACCTCATCATTTCTGAGATACAATAATTTTTAGTGGAAACATTTTCCTGGACAAACCATTTTTTAGATCATGATGTCTTTTATCTAGAATAATGGTTGATTGTTAAGCTCCCCAAAAACTAAACCTACCTCTGCTAAGTCATTTTCAGCAACCTTTCTTGCAAGTTATAGCTCTATGTTTACACCAGCCTTAGCACTCTTTCTCCAGCCTTTATTGAGAATAAATGCTTGAATGAGCTTATTACATGTTGCTCTATTGTAATAAAGGAAATAAGGGTTTTTCTAGATAATATTGCTATAAGCATCAAAAACCTCATCACTATTTTTAACTCCTTCAATCTTTCTTCACTTGTCTGGTATTTTTGCAATCTCAAGTTTTGGGACACAAAATTCTTCATAGTGACCTAAAATTCTTAAAGTTGAAAGCCTCAACTTTCTTACCTGACATTCCCAAATCATTGAAAGAAAACAAGGCATTTGAAATTTTATCAACTCTAAGCTCTGTATGGTATCCTTTTATCTTTTTTATTGATTTGCTATGTCAATGTATACATGCCCTCTTTAAAATATTTGGAAAGCAATACTATTAGCAACATAAGCATGGTGGTTGTGGTATCTCCTTATAAAAGATATAAGGGTTCTTACAATAAGCAAAACACCAGACCTGTAAAAATCACCTCTATGTGCATGTCCTTGCATGTATTGAAAATGATTATCTCCAGGGTTCCATAAGCTTTCCCATACTTCCTTTACTCATCATATATGCATTTCCACGTGAAACTGCCCTACAACAATATTTCTAAGGCATTTAAACTGGAAAGCAATTAGTGTGGACATTGCAATACCCCTTTTGATGATGGAAATTAAATGTAGAAGTGTGAGAACTGACATTAACTTCTTTGTAGTCTTCCATTTGAAAGCTTGTAGCACATCTGACTACCATGAAAGCTCAAAAAATTGGTAGAAGAGACCTAAAAGGTAACAAAACCCTAACGTCTCAACTCAATCTTTATTAAATTCAATCATAACAAAACAACCTACTCATGCATGTGAATTTGACTCATTCAAGGCATTGGAGACTAACCTCTTACAAATTTTAAAAGAAAAGGTTGTTTTGTCCCTAAAAGATTTAACATAGACTAACAATTGTAATTGTTTGGATCTACCAATTCGTCCCCCCTCTCAGTTGATTGTGTGCCCTTCACCCTTGGCCTTTCCATTATTATCATAACTTTGAAGAAAAATATCAAAAACTACTCCAAGTGCCTAACAATGATATTGCCTCACATTCATCATCCTATATTGATCCATCCACTTTAGCCTCATCATCCACCTCACATAAATCCTTTCCAAATATCAAGGTCCAAATACGAGACAAGACAAGGGTTGTAGAGACTATGGTCTTAAAGGGTATTTTTATGTAGGATGACTCCCATCTTCTCCTAAGACATATGGAAAACCATAACACATAGAAAAAATCCTCTTCTATCATCAAATTTGAACCCATGGTTTTCTCAAAGTGGGGAGAGCTAAACAAAGAGGTTATAGAGGAAGACATCTCCAAATTGTTGTACCAATATGAGAAAGAGAAAGAAACCCTACCAATAGATCAATATGGTAAGGGTTTCCAAGTCATTAAGAACATGGGGGATTCACATGACATGGTAGAATTGGTCTACATCAACAAGGAATAAGATAACCCATTTTTCTAGAGAAATGATAAAAATATCAAGGGTTTGGGTATGGTTCATTATACGTTACTCCTAACTTCGAGAGTACCCATAAAATCATATTGCTTAGGGTTGACAAGGTAGGGGCAGTGTATGCCTCATAGAAATCGATGCAACCTAGGTCATTTCTAACATACCTTAGGGTGTGACATTCAACAAAATAACTACTATGGTTCAACCGACTCAATCCCTTAAGGGTGCAAAGTGCAAAAGGGCAACAATATTTGATAGGGTATTACTCATAAACCGTGGTGATTAGGAAATCTCTGTCTGAACCTACGAGATCACGTTGGACCCCTCTACAATAATCTCTCTCAGTTATTGCTATCTCGGAGGCATTTTCCTGTGGTGGAAAATTTTCACTTGAGAAAAGAGTTGTCAAATGCAAGTAGTTGAAAGTTGCAAAGTGGTGAAACTTTCGTTCTGCAGCTCGTATGAGAAAATGAATTGTTCTAACACATTCGGGTGGGTACGTTTATGCTAGGCATGGTCCTCTTTCACACCCAAACATGTGGAATCGCTCTGAGCTATGTTCAACCAGATCGATCCCTTAAGGGTCCAAAGTGCAAAATGGCTACGAAATTCAGCATGCTATTACTCGGACACTGTGATGCTTAGCAACTTCTCGTCTGATCCTATGGGATCACATTGGGCCCATCTATAATAACCTTGATTTGTTGTAATAAAGGAAATAAGGGTTTTCTACATAATATTGCTATAAGCATCAAAAACCTCATCATTGTTTTTAACTCCTTCAATCTTCCTTTACTTGTCTAGTATTTTTGCAATCTCAAGTTTTGGGACACAAAATTCTTCATAGTGACCTAAAATTCTTAAAGTTGAAAGCCTCAACTTTCTTACCTGACATTCCCAAATCAGTGAAAGGAAACAAGGCATTTGAAATTTTATTAACTCTAAGCTCTATATGGTATCCTTTTATCTTTGTTATTGATTTGCTATGTATGGTATCCTTTTATCTTTGTATCTTCCTTTACTCATCATATATTCATTTCCAGGTGAAACTTCCCTACAACAATATTTCTAAGGCATTTAAACTGGAAAGCAATGAGTGTGGACATTACAATACCCCTTTTGATGATGGAAATTAAATGTAGAAGTGTGAGAACTGACATTAACTTCTTTGTAGTCTTCCATTTGAAATCTTGTAGCACATCTGACTGCCATGAAAGCTTGAAAAACTGGTAGAAGAGACCTAAAAGGTAACAAAACCCGAACATCTCAACTCAGTCTTTATTAAATTCAATCATAACAAAACAACCTACTCATGCATGTGAATTTGAATCATTCAAGGCATTAGAGACTAACCTCTTACAAATTTTAACATAAAAGGTTGTTTTGACCCTAAAGGATTGAACATAGAATAAAAAATTTAATTGTTTGGATCTACCAATTCATCCCCCCTCTCAGTTGATTGTGTGCCCTTCACTCTTGGCCTTTCCATTATTATCATAACTTTGAAGAAAAATATCAAAAACTACTCCAAGTGCCTAACAATTATATTGCCTCACATTAATCATCCTACGAGGTCATGTTGGCCCCCTCTACAATAACCTCGCTCAGTTTTTGTTATCTCAGAGGCATTTTCCTGTGGTGGCGAATTTTCACTCGGGGAAAAAGTTATCAAATGCAAGTAGTTGAAAGTTACAAAGTGGTGCAACTTTCATTATGCAGCTTGTGTGACCAAACGAACTGTTCCAATGCATCTAGGTGGGTACATTTATGCTAGTAATGGTCCTCTTTTGCACCCAAACATGCGGAATCTCTCTGAGCTACGTTCAACTGGATTGATCCCTTAAGGGTCCAAAGTGCAAAATGGCTCTGAAATTCAGCATGCTATTACTTGGCCACCGTGATGCTTATAAAATTCTCATCTAATCCTACTAGATAAAATTGCACCCCTCTACAATAACCTCTCTCGGTTTTCGCTATCTCAGAGGCATTTTCACTCGGGGAAAAAGTTATCAAATGCAAGTAGTTGAAAGTTGCAAAGTGGTGCAACTTTCATTTTGCAGCTCGTGTGACCAAACGAACTATTTGAATACATCTGGGTGGGTACATTTACGCTAGGTATGGTCCTCTTTGACAACCAAACATGTGGAATCGCTCTGAGCTACGTTCAACCGGATTGATCCCTTAAGGGTCCAAAGTGCAAAAATGGCTGTGAAATTCAGCATGTTATTACTCAGACACCGTAACACTTAGAAACTTCTCATCTGATCCTACTCGATCATGTTGGGCTCCTCTACAATAACCTCGCTTGGTTTTTTCTATCTCAGAGGCATTTTCTTGTGGTGGTGAATTTTCACTCGGGGAAAAAGGTTGTCAAATGCAAGTAGTTGAAAGTTGTAAAGTGGTGCAACTTTCGTTTTGTAGCTCGTGTGAATGAACGAACTGTTCCAATGCATCTGGGTGGGTACTTTTATGCTAGGCATGGTCCTCTTTTGCACCCAAACATGCGGAATCGCTCTGAGCTACGTTCAACCGGATCGATCCCTTAAGGGTCCAAAGTGCAAAATGGCTGTGAAATTCAGCATGCTATTACTCGAACATCGTGACACTTAGAAACTTCTCATTTGATCCTATGGAATCATGTTGGGCACATCTACAATAACCTCTCTCTTTTTTTACTATCTCGTAGGCATTTTCCTATGCTGGCGAATTTTCACTCGGAGAAAAAGTTGTCAAATGCAAGTAATTGAAAGTTGCAAAGTGGTGCAACTTTCATTTTGTAGCTCGTGTGACCAAACGTAATATTCCAACATGTCCAGGTGGGTAGATTTACGCCAAGCATGGTCCTCTTTTGCACCCAAACACGCGGAATCGCTCTGAGCTACGTTCAACCAAATCGATCCCTTAAGGGTCCAAAGTGCAAAATGGTTGTGAACTTCAGCATGCTATTAGTCAAACACCGTGATTCTTAGAAACTTCTCGTCTAATCCTATGGGATCATGTTGGGCCCCTCTACAATAACCTCTCTTGGTTATTTCTATTTCAAAGGCATTTTCCTATGCTGGCGAATTTTCACTCGAGGAAAAAGTTGTCAAATGCAAGTAGTTGAAAGTTGCAAAGTGGTGCAACTTTCGTTCTGCAGCTCGCGTGACCAAACGAACTGTTCCAACACATCTGGGTGGGTACTTTTACACTAAGCATGGTCCTCTTTCACACCCAAACACACAGAATTTCTCTGAGACACGTTCAATCGGATCGATCCCTTAAGGGTCCAAAGTGAAAAAAAGTTGTGAACTTCAACATGCTATTACTCGGACACCGTGATGCTTAGAAAATTCTCGTCTGATGCTATGGGATCACGTTGGGCCCCTCTATAGTAACCTCTCTCAGTTTTTGCTATCTCGGAGGTATTTTCCTATGGTGGAAAATTTTCACTCGAGAAAAAAGTTGTCAAATGCAAGTAGTTGAAAGTTGCAAAGTGGTGCAACTTTCGTTCTGCAGCTCATGTGACCAAATGAACTATTCCAACACATCTGGGTGGATACTTTTACGTTAGGCATGGTCCTCTTTTGTATCCAAACACGTGGAATCACTCTAAGCTATGTTCAACCGGATCGATCCCTTAAGGGTCCAAAGTGCAAAATGGTTGCGAACCTCAGTATGTTATTACTCGGACACCGTGATTCTTAGAAACTTCTCATCTGATCGGCAAAAACTAAAAAATCGACAAAAAAATCTTTTAAAACCTGCAAAAAAACGCGAATAAAATCTTGTTGATTTTCATGTGAAAAAAAACAATGAGACCATAGCTTGTTGCTTATTATTATGCTTTGATAGACATTTTCGAAGCATCCATAGCTTGTTCGAAAGCACCTATTTTAGGCTTTTAGCTATAACAGCAAGACAGTGAACTGTTTGATAAAATGCTTTGGTAGACATGTATGAAAAATGTCGTAGCATAGACAAGGCAGTGAACTGTTTGAAAAAATGCCTCAAAGAACTGCCCTCTCATGGTGATGGAATGCCATGACAATCCATAGCCATAGGCATTCGTCATGGCATTCCATCACCATGAGACCACATTTCTTCAAGGCATTTTTTCAAGCAGTTCATTGCCTTGTCTATGCTATTGCTTACTATTATGCCTCAATAGATTTTTTCCAAGCATCCATAGCTTGTTCAAAAGCACTTGTTTTAGGCTTTTAGCCATAGCAGCAAGGCAGTGAACTATTTGAAAAGATGCTTTGGTAGACATGTATGAAAAATGTGGTAGCATAGACAAGGCGGTGAATTGTTTGAAAAAATGCCTGAAAGAAATGCGGTCTCATGGTGATTATTGTCATTGCATTCCATCACCATGAGACCGCATTTATTTGAGGCATTTTTTCAAACAGTTCACTGCCTTGTCTATGGCTTGTCATGGCCTTCCATCACCATGAAACCACATTTCTTTGAGGCATTTTTTCAAACAATTCACTGCCTTGTCTATGCTATTGCTTACTATTATGCTTTGACATATTTTTTCCAAGCATCCATAGCTTGTTCGAAAGCACCTATTTTAGGCTTTTAGCCATAGCAGCAAGGCAGTGAATTGTTTGATGAAATGCTCTGGTAGATATGTATGAAAAATGTCATACCATAGACAAGGCAGCAAACTGTTTGAAAAGATTCCTCAAAGAAATGTGTTCTCATGGTGATGGAATGCCATGACAGTCCATCACCATAGGCATTCATCATGGCATTCCATCACCATGAGACCACATTTCTTTGAGGCATATTTTCAAACAATTCACTGCCTTGTCTATGGCTTGTCATGGCATTCCATCACCAAAAGACCACTTTTCTTTGAGGCATTTTTCCAAAAAGTTCAATGGCTTGTCTATGCTATTGCTTACTATTATGCTTTGATAGATTTTTTCCAAGCATCCATAGCTTGTTCGAAAGCATCTGTTTTAGGCTTTTAGCCATAGCAAGAAGGCAATGAACTATTTGATAAAATGATTTGGTAGACATTTATGAAAAATGTTGTAGCATAGACAAGGGAATGAACTATTTGAAAAAATGCCTCAAAGAAATGTGGTCTCATGGAATGCCGTGACAAGCTAAAGCAATTGGCAACTGCTCCTAGTTATTAGCTATGCAATGTGAAGTAATTGCATAACTGCTTAGGTTGACTTTGTAAAAAGCTATATTGTAATTGAAATTTTGTCATCTATCAGCATCTAGTTATTCGTTATGCAATGTGAAGTGATGCTTTGAGTTTGAAAGATGTGCAATGCATGAATATAAACTACAAAAATATATTTTCTAAATTTCATTAGTTAAACTCTTTATTTTATTTGCTCTCTATATCTCTATGCTATGGAAATGCCTTTCGATTTCAAAAAAGATAGTTTTAATCTCTTGTTATAAAAAGGAGCAGATATACAATATTAAAGAAGAGTGAAAGCACAACTAAATTTATCATTTCAAAGCAATTTTTTTGAGGCATTTTTTCAAACAGTTCACTGCCTTGTCTATTGCTTACTATTATGCTTTTGATATTTTTTTTCGAAGCATCCATAGCTTGTTCAAAATCACTTGTTTTAGGCTTTTAGCCATAGCAGCAAGGCAGTGAACTGTTTGAGAAGATGCTTTGGTAGACATGTATGAAAAACGTGGTAACATAGACAAGGCAGGGAACTATTTGAAAAAATATCTCAAAGAAATTTGGTCTCATAGAATGCCATGATAAGAAAATGCAATTGGCAGCTGCTCCTAGTTATTAGTTATGCAATGTGAAGAAATTGCATAACTGCTTAGGTTGAATTTGTTCAAACTATATTTTAATTAAATTTTTGGCATCTATCAACATCTACTTATTAGTTATGCAAAGTGAAGTAATGCTTTGACTTTGAAAGATGTGCAATGCACTGTAATCAATGACATGAATATAAACTACAAAAATCCATTTTTTACAATTCATTAGTTAAAATATTTATTGTATTTGCTCTCTATATCTCTATATGCTATGGAAATACCTTGCAATTGTATTTAAAAGGCTTAATAGGTCAGTTAGCTGGCATTTGCAAAATCAAGTTGTGAATGAATGGTAATTAAGAGCATAATTGGCAAATTGTCATCTTAGAAGTCTAACAAAGGGTGGTTATGGTGGTTGATCGGCTCAAGGGGTAGTTGGAAGGTGGTATCAAGATATATTGTTGTAATACCCCGAGTTGAGGGTTGATTTTGTTCAGTTTCTCATAAGAAAATATACTTTTGAAAACATTGATCACTGGTTTTCTTTGTTTTCTTGAATTTTCTTTGCCTTGCACAGGCCCATACAAGTCTATCATGACTTGAGGCTTTGGATACTTGATTGCATATGTGTTTACTCTCTTTGCATCTATTCTAAAGGTTTAAATCCACTGTTGGTGTGTGTGGGATCAACAAACTTGGTTACTGCTTTGTTTTCTGTGTTAGGAGTTTTGAGGGCAACACCATGACACATTATCCAATCCACCTACTGTTCTGACCCTATGGCTCAATGGATTGGCCTATACCATGATTATTTTGGTGTATGAATACTTTGGAGGCCGAGAGAATGAATAAACTCAATGGGATGTGAAGTTCTAATGTTGTTCAGGGGTGTTTCCAAAGTAAGGAACTCAAGTAATGAATCTGAGAAATACTGAAAGGAATGGGATTGTGAGTGTCTTTTAAGTTAGGGCAGAGGTATTGTGGGGTTTTTGGACCTTTGGAAGGATTGGGGGAGGTTTAGAGTTATGATTTTCTTTAAAACCCTTGTTTTTGTGAAGGTTTAGGACGGTTTGTGAGTAGAGGAATAGAACAAGTTCTTGGGGCTCTTAAAATGGGAGAATCCTGAGTTTGGTGAGCATCCCTAATACTATTTCAATTTTTCTTGGTTTGGAGGTGAGTTTGTGAGGGGGTTCCTTTGGAAATTAGGCCTAATTGTGAAGCCTAGAGCGAGGGAGGTGTATTGAAAGTTCATGTTGGTCCAAAAGAGTTACTATTGGTTTTGGCATATGTTGTGTAACATTGAAAAGGGTATCTTAATCCACCTTTAAATGGTCAAGTGTTTTGGAAAGGTTGGGAGAAATTAGGCTTGGACCGGGTTTTGAGTGCTACAAGGGTGGATTGTTGGGTAAGGTGTTGAATGAAGAGTTTGGTTTGGTGGGGCTTTGAGTTTGTGTAGATTTCTCAAAATAGGTTGTATTAATCTTTTTAGGAGCCCCTTGAAGGTAGGTTGTCAGACTGATTGGGTTTGAGCCTCCTTGCCTCTGCATCGGTGAGGCACAAGTAATTGAAGCATTCCAAAGGATACAAACCACCACGAATGGAGCTTATTTATACAATACGCTTTAGATGGGGCTTATTGAGAATTCAACAGTAATTAATTAATCATTAGATGTAAACAAAATCCATGCCTACAACATTCAAGCATACAACTTACACGATACGCATGATAACATCATTCAAGAATGGCAGTAGCAAAATAAGAGTTTCTTTAATCAAAAATCTGAAAGGCTATACAATGATATATACTGATAAAATTATATAAATATATCCAAAAAAACCATATAGTCTTAGTACAAAGGAGCCATTTGGACATAAAATATCACGTATATATATCAATAGTACAAAACATATGTTCCAAAATGCCACATAGGCATACAACAAGCAACACTAATGCATAGTCATTTCCCTCTAGGGGAAGGAAATAGATCCCATGCTACCTTCAAAATTCAGCTAGATGGAGTGACTGTTATTTGTCTTATCTTTCGAACACGCTCGCTACTCCTCCTCTCTTCACTCTGGACCTTCAACTGATACAATTAAAAGTAAAGATGTTAAAACATAGAAATTGAATTATGGAATGGCATATAACAAAATATAATCAATTACCACATACATATAGTCATCATGCACATTTAAAGCATCACCATGTCCACGATCTAGAGTGACAGCCACCTGTAGCAACCATGAAGATAGAAATTAAACTACATAAAATTATTGTGAAAATTTTCTATAATAGACCATAAAAGAGAAAATATAATGTCAAATCGACTAATCTATTCTATACCTCTCTCAATGGATCAGAACTGGCTATTGTTGCAGCAACGCCATGGTCCATCGTGCCACCAACATCACCAGGGCTATCTCTTGTCAACAGCTGCAAATGAGACAATATCTCAAGTATCATGTTGATATAGGAGAACATAATGTGACACGATCAAGGAATACTTGAATGCAATGTTTTTGTTTCTCATCAATTTTTTAGATTTGTATATACGCAAAATTATGAAAACTAGCTAACATAGATTTACAACACCATTTATGAATAAAGGCTACCTGAGTGTACGTTGTTTGAGGATATGAATTGTGAGGTGTGGAGGAAGAAGGTGCACTAGGAAATTGTTTGAAATCCAAAGCATGTTATGAGACAAACATTCAAATATAACATTCAACTGTTCAAATGCAATAATAATATTTTTAATACTAGTTGCATACTTGTGGACTCATCATCGAGAATGTATAAGGGTATGTAGGAATAGAGCATCCCTCATGAACAGTGTGACCCTGAAATTTCATCATATCAAAATTCTACTAATTTAGTTATTCTTAAATTTCAAAATATATTTTAATAAACAACATTAAAATAACTTGCTAAATTTTACCTAAGTGTCAATGTCGAATGTATCATTCAAACTATCATTTGTGAAAGTCATCGCCTCTGCAACTGACGTAGGTTGTGTAGCTGCATCACAAGCACCTTGATAATCGTACATCCAAATAGCACCACAAGTGCCACAATGGTGGGGTGGAGCCCGGGGCCTACATGTCTCCTCCACACCAGGTTCTACTAGAGGACTCACACACTATAAAATGGTCTAGGTGAGTGAGCCAATCGACTTCATCATGTCCACCTCTACACTGTCCTTAACAATGGAAGGAAAAATGACATGCTCCACCATGGGTCTGCCCAAGGCTCTCGGTGCCAACTATGGATTACGTCGTGCAGTAGGTCTATCATGTGTGGAGCCCCCACCTCTACCCTAAAAGTCTAAGATGTCAAAATAGTTTGGAATTTTATTGAGGAAAAACTCGCAATAGAGTTTCCTCAAAAATTATTGCGGCACCTCATGGTTATTGCATCGAGGTTGGTCAAATACCATCCACCACCGCTCCCAAAATGTGTTTTTCATTAAATCACGGTGGAACCAATGGATGAGGAACCTCTTGCATGTATGGGACAAAGTTTCATTGGTTTTTGGGTCTTTAAATAGGGCACACAACTCGGCTTTGCTAATTTTTAGTTTTTTGACATCTGCATATGACAAACCATTAGCATAAAATTGTCTCATCTCGTGTCTCTTAGTTGACCAAAAATTCATTTGCTCGCTCATTTCTCCTACATGAGTTAAAATTGACTTCAATGATTCAACAATCCCTCTCCTATAAGGGTGGGTTTTGGCATGCTCGGTTAATCTTCCAATTAATTGTTGAATGTCTCTTTTATTGTTTTCAATTTGATTTTGAATATTTTCTTGTGTTCCTTGAGGATGCCTATGAATTGATGGGGGGGTTTCGGGTTGTTCTTGTATAAGAGGCTCTTCATGAGGGGGTGATTGTGAATTCTCAATGTTTTGAGGTGGAGATTCATTCCCTGAGAATTAGAATAAAGTTTTATTATAAAAATTTATTTAAATTTGCATTCCAAATCAAATTCCAAATAAATAGAATAAAAATACACACCTCTTTGCAATCTTCGACCTCTCCGACATGTTGGTGGCATCCTCATGGAAACTGGCAAGCTAAGGATGTAAACAATGGAAGAGATTTGGCAAGCACGAGTTGCAGACCTGAAATCCTCTTCCTCAAGCTGCGGGTTGAAGACAAAATGAGGGTTCCAAACCCGATTTTTTCTTTTTATGTCTAAAAAGACATTTGGCGCACGGCATGCGCCAAATGGATTTTTAGTCATTTGGAAAGCACCAAATGGATTTTTAGTCATTTGGCATGCGCCAAAGGTTTTATTTCGGGGGTTTTTTATCATTTTTTCAATTTGGCACCTAAATTGTGTCACAGATTGATGCACTTACCCATCTAAGACATGAGTAAATTTTGTGGAAACAAAAATAAAGGGTCCAATGGCTAAAAGAGGGAGACAAAAACTCTACCTTCTTCCATAAATCTATAATAATACACAAGAAAAGAAACACTATCTCTACCCTCACAAATGAGCACGGTGAAAAGATCACTGATGATACCATTATTTGGAAAACGGCCTTGGACTACTTCCATAGAGTCTTTTTTATCAGTCCCCTCCTTGTGACATCGAAGTTGTGGATTAGTTGATAAAATGCTTACCAACTGCTTTGTCCTCTAATGATAATGTGCATATTATGGTTGCCATTTTTGAGGAAGAAGTTAGGCTTGCTACCTTTTCTATGGGATCTTACAAATCCCCAGGCCCTAATGGTTTCCCTCTAGCTTTTTTTCAAGAATTCTAGGGCATTGTGGGTCTTGATGTTGTTGTGGCAACTAAGGATTTTTCTGTAGTGGTAAATTCCTTAAGAAACTCAATAACTCTTATGTTTCTCTTATCCCTAAAGTTCAAGATCCTACTGATATGGTGTATTTCAAACCTAATAGTTTGTGCAATACAGTGTTTAATATCTTCTACAAAGTTTTGGTCAATAGGATTAAACCTCTACTATGCAAGTTGATTAATGTGAACCAAAAGGGGTTTATCCTTGGGCATCAAATTCTTGATGCAACCATCTCAACCCATGAGATTATGTATTCTATGGAACGGATCCTCCTTTTGAGTACGACTCTCAAACTTGACATTGTGTGCATTGAAACAAATGATTCTATGAACCAGAATCACTATTCCATCATAGCACATCAATAGAGTTGTTTCATTTTGAAAATAAAATCATAAAACAGATATCTACACTCTCAAAAATAGAAAATGCTTTCAAAGAAACTAATCTCTATTGCACTCCTATCATTCAAGACTTTGTGCTATTATTTAAAATGTTCTCAGTAAAAGCATGTGCACAAAGAGCTATGATGCATGGAGATTCAAAATGGAATACAAATATTCTAAGTGGGGATGCAAACAAAACAAATGCTGAAACTAAAATGCAAAGCAAAGATTATGGATCTCAAAATCTATGGAGATGCAAAAATCATAGAGCTATAATGAAACATGGAGCTAATGCAAAGAAAACGTGGGGGCCAAAAATGAGAGAAGGTTGTGCTTAAATAAGCATCCTCGGGGTGAATCTAGTTTAAAAAAAGAAAATGTGGGATAAAAAGATAGGTTGGAATGGAGAAATGAATCAATCATTTAATGGATTAAATGATTTAATAATGTATTTAAATGATTTAATGGAAATGATTTGTGAATAAAATGATTGTGTAAATGTATTTATGAAATGCATTTACGTTTATGGAAATATTATTTTGAAATGAATATACATATAATATGAAATGGATGTATTTAAATGATTATAGATATATTTAAATGGATTAATGAATTATGCAATAAATGATTATGCAGATGCATTAATGAATGAATATTTATAAAATGTTTATGCAATGGTTATGCATGAAATATGGATCCGGGATGAATGAATAATGGATTTTCAAATACGGCATTGTGAATTTAATGTATGTATATGTTGATTATGTATGAAATGCGCAATGAATGCATTTAAGTGATTATGGATTAATGATTAGTGAAATGAATGAAATGATATGAATAATGCTTATAAATAATTATAATATGGAGATATAGTTATGCAATGGTTCAATTAAATATGCAATGATTATGAAGAAATTTTTCTTAAGTGTCTACATTTTTCCCCTCTTTGAGACAATGCAACTTGTCGTGTTGTTTCAAAGAAAAATTGATCAACTGATACATGCCCCAAAGATATCCCGGTAAGGATTATGATAAGAATGATATGCCCCCTTGAGAGAATGATCAAATAGATTGTAAGAAGATTAATCTCTTGAGAGATGTCTAGAAAATGATTAGATACTTGATATTGTGCAAGTGATAAAGCGGTGATGTACATTTGATGGAAATACACAGTTGATAGGCATAACTGAACAATGGATAGAAATGATTAGTATAGCTGGGTTGATGAGTTGATGAAATTGATTGAGATTGATGCAAGCGCAAGACAAGTTGATAGAATGATGGATTGATTGATTAAGGGGACATGAGATTTCGAGAACCAAGTTGATTGATTTGAGATTTGATTCAAGAGACTTATGTCAGTTAGATAAAGCAATTGATTGATTTCTTTGTGACAAGAAATATTATGGTAGATGAAAGAAATGAAAGATGGAAGAAAATGAAGGTGACGAAGCCTCTTGTGCCTTTTAAGTGCTTTTATCATCATCGAGCTTATTATGTCACAAATTAGTATAAGTGTCTAGATAACATGAACATCTAGATGACCTGAATATTGTTTGTGTTTTTATTGAGTTGTAAAGTATAAGCATCTAGGTATAAGGACCTTAGATGACCCGAATACTTATTGCATAGAAGACACTATCAAACAAGGAATGCCTCATCCACACTAGACTCATAGGTCATCGATAGTTTTAGACAACCATGTCTTAAGACAAGTCCTCTTGTAAATGAGAAACAATCCATAGATAGCAAACGAGTGAACATGCCCCATCCTCGCCTCTCTAGTCCAAGACATCCTCGAGAAGCTAAAAGACAGCCACCAAAGATAAAAATCATGAAACAATCAAAGATAAACAAACAAACATGCATCATGCATCATGCATCATGCTTGGATATAGAACTGATTCTTGGTACGGTTTTATGTGTTTGGTTGGATTTGAAAGATGGGTTGATAGGTATGTTGCAATATTTGCTTGATTGTTAATCCTAGCGTGGTTTTGGTTTTATTGAAGTGCAAAGTTGTGTGGTGATTTGAAAGTGTCACTGTTTAGGGCTTTTTTGAGGTTATTTGATATTTTTGGATTTTTTGGAATATTTGATATTTTTGGATTTTTGGAATATTTGATTTTTTTGGATTTTTGGAGTTTTTGAATTTTTTCAAGACATTTTAAGATTTTTTATGGATTTTTTTCAAGACATTTTATGATTTTTATGGATTTTTTCAAGATATTTTATGATTTTTTCAAGACATTTTATGATTTTTAATGGATTTTTCAAGATGTTTTATGATTTTTTACGGATTTTTTAGGACATTTTATGATCTTTATGGATTTTTTCAAGACATTTTATGATTTTTATGGATTTTTTCAAGACATTTTGTGATTTTTATGGATTTTTTTAAGACATTTTATGATTTTTAGAGATTTTTTTAGGACATTCTATGATTTTTCAAGATTTTTTTCAGGACATTTTATGATTTTTAATGGATTTTTTCAAGAAATTTTATGATTTTTATGGAATTTTTCAAGACATTTTATGATTTTTATGGATTTTTTCAAGCCATTTTATGATTTTTAGAGATTTTTTTAAATTTTTTACAACAAAATGATACAAATCGCAAGCGAGCAACCAAACAAAGAGGGTAGTTTCTCTAAGTGTGAGATGTTCAATATCCTAACCCATGGCTAAGGTTGAGGAAATTCCCCAGTGAGTAATAGAACCAACCTAGTACGCATGTCAAAGAAAGCAAGCAAGGGGACTGTCGAACCATTTACAAGCCATGGTGAGTATAAAAAGGTTGTTTTGAAGTGGAGAGTGAATGAAAATGGGATGAAAAGATCAAGTAGAGCTCCAAAGGAAAGAGGAGAAAAGCCTCTACACATGGCATCAATTTCTTAGTTTTCACCATGATACTTGCTCAAGGTGCCACCGAAGTGGTTTTCACCATTGAACGAATTAATTTCTCTCTTTTTTTCAGGACTTTTTTCAAATTTTTTGGTATTTTTTTCAGAACTTTAAAAGAGTGTACCCTATGAAGTATTTAGGTATAAAACTTGTGAATGTGCATACTATTGATGGGATCACTAAGAATTTCACCTTCTAGAGTAGATAACTGGTATGCCCCAACTCCATACACGGCAATGATAACATATGGACCCAACCAGTTAGGCTCGAATTTACCCTTCTTTTCTTTGTCTTATTGATTGCGAGGATTTTCACAAAGGACAAGATATCCAACCTCAAATGTACATGGTTTCACTTTCTGATTATAACTTCAACTCATTCATTGTTGATATTCTCTAAGATGATTAAAAGTAGTTTGTCTTCATTCATCTAATAGCTCCAATTCCTGCAAAAGGGAAACCCGGTATTCTTCATCACTGATTTGATTGTGTACAGAGACGTGCAAAGAGGGAAACTCGACCTCAATGGGAAAGATGGCTTCAAATCCATAGACAAGGGCATATGGGATAGCACTTGTGGGAGTGTGGGCACTCATGCAGTAAGCCCACAAGGCAGGATTCATTTGAATATGTCAATCTCGACCAGCTTCATTGACCGTCTTTTTAAGAATTTTGAGAATGGTTTTGTTAGAGGCCTCAGCCTAGCCGTTACCTTGAGGATAGTAAGGTGTGGAAAAATGATGTTGTATATGGAATTTCTCACAAAGTTCATGGACATCTTGATTCTTGAATGGATGACCATTATTTGTGATGATGGATAAGGGAACACCATAACGACAGATGATGTAGTTCACCATGAAAGTGGCTATTTATTTTCCAGTGATATGAGTGAGGGGAATAGCTTCAATCCATTTCATGAAATAGTTTGTGGCAACGAGAATGAAATTATGACCATTAGATGAGGATGGATGGATCTTGCCTATGAGGTCAATTCCCCGCTAATAAAAAGGCCATGGTGTAGAAAGAGACTACAATTCTTGTGCAAGAGCATGTATCAAGTTGGCATGTTTTTGACAGTGATTGTATTTTTTAACAAACTGATAAGCATTTGTTTCTATTGTAGTCCAATAATAACCCATATGCAAGAGTTTCTTGGTTAGGGTAGGACTGCTAGAATGTGCCCCACATATACCTTCATGTACTTATCGTAAAGCAATTTTGACCTCGTCATGCTCAAGACATCTAAGTAAAGTGCCATCGAGACCTCGGTGGTAAAGGGTATTGGCTAAGATTACATAGCAGGACGCTTGACGAATATAGGTTTTATGAGATTTATTGGATAGGTCTGATGGCAAGGTGTTATCTCATATATAGGTGTAAGTATTTCAATACCATTGAGAATTAGGACCAACAATAAGGTAGATCATTTTAAATTGTGGTATATTGTAAGCAAGTTCTAAAAGAGGCTCTACCAAGAACTCACGGTAGGCAGCATTGCTTGGCATTTCCACAAGTGAACCAATTGTTGCCATTGCATCAGTAGCTCTGTTGTTATCTCAGGGAATCTTCTCAAATAAAATTGATGTGAAATAGGCCTTGAAGTCATCCACCATTCTTTTGTAAGGCATAAATTTTTCATCTTTTGTTTTATAATCATAATTAACTTGTCTAATCACTAGCTAAGAGTCACCAAGAACATACAACTCTAAGATTTTCCATTGCACAACCATATGAAGCCCTAAAAGTAATGCCTCATATTCTGTAATATTGTCGGTGCATGGAAATTGTATCTTGTAAGCTTTAGGTATATAATCCCTTTGAGGGGTGACAAAGATAATTTCATCACTAGAACCACCTTGTGTAAAGGAGCCATCAAAATATAAAGTCCACAGATGTGTAGATTCCATGTTGAAGATTGATTCATCAAGGAATTTTTTGATAAGAGGATGACTATTTGTCACAAGAGCATCAGGGAGTTGATCTTCTATAGCTTGTCCTTTTATTTATTTTATTTCTACATACTCAATATCAAACTCACTGATAATCATCACCCATTTAGCTAATTGTCTCATGAGTGCTAGCTCGTTCAAGAGGTACTTAAGAGGATCAATTTTTGCGATGAGCTTTGTCTGGTGTGTAAGCATGTAATGTCATAGCTTCTGTGATGCAAAAACAACGGAAAAGAACACTCTTTCAATAGGACTATAATTGAGCTCATGTCCTACTAAAGTGTGACTAATATAATAGATAGTGTGTTCCATTCTTTAGAGTCATGTTCTACCAAAAGTGCCCCCAGTGTTGTGGTGGTTGAGGATATATACAAAAGTAAAGGCTTGTCATCTGTAGGGGGTACTAATACCAGTCGTATCATTATATATTCTTTGATTTTCTAAAAATCTTGTTCACACTTGTCATTCCATCTAAATGAAACATTCTTGTGTAACAAATGCTGAAAGGGTTGACATTTATTTGTGAATTGAGCTATAAAACGACGAATAGATTGAAGTTTTCCTTGTAATGATCTTAGTTGACTGATATTCTTAGGTGGAGGCATTTCAAGTATAGCCTTTATTTTTGCAGGATCGGCTTCAATTCCTTTAGATGAGATAATGTACCCAAGGAGTTTCCCAGAGGTTACTCCAAAGGCACATTTCTTTGGATTCAATCGGACCTTGTGTTGTTCCAATCTTGTGAAAATTTTGTCCATGATCTCTAGATGTCTAGCTTTGGTGTAGCATTTTCCCAACAAATCATCTACATAGTCTACTAAATAGGTATGCATCATGTCATGAAAGATAGTGGTCATTGCACATTGGTATGTGGCTCCGGTGTTCTTCAACCCAAAGGGCATGAAATTCCAAAAGAAGGTTCCCCAAGGACAAGTAAATGTTGTCTTAATTTGATCTTCAAGAGAAATTTTAATTTGATTGTAGCCTGAGAAACTGTCCATGAGGGATAACATTTCATGTCCTACTGTCAAATCCACTATCATGTCAATGTTTGGAAGTCGCAAGTCATCCTTAGGACAAGCTTTTTTTAAATCTCTGAAGTCTATGCAAACTCAGATGCCCCCATCAGGTTTTGAAACTAGTACTAAATTTTAAATCCAATCAGCATAGTCAACAGGTCTTATAAATCCCACATCTAGCAACTTTTGTAATTCGACTTTTACCAATAGAGCAATGTGCGGGTGCATTTTTCTCAATTTTTGTTTAACAGGTTTTGATCCCGGTGGAAAAGACAAGTGATGCATTACTAGATCTAGATCAAGTCCTAGCATATATGCATAGGACCACACAAAGTTAACTTGTCTTTCCTTGTAAAATTGTATATGCTCTATTCTCTCTTCAGGTGTTAATGACTCTGCTAGATGAATTATCTTTGGTTTTTATTTTGTACCCAGATTAGTTGGTATTGTCTTCTCCATCAACATAGATGATTTTTCATGATATACTGCTAAGGGAAGTGTGTCAATCCTTCCATCCTCAGGTGCCTTAGGGAGGTTTTCACCCTTGGATATGTCATTTATTTTTACTTTTTTCAGGTCTAATAGCACCGCAGAGCAATTTTCACAAGAAGACCTATTTATATTTTCAATAATTGTGTGACTAAAAGGTTGGCACTCCCCCCAAAGTAAGTTGCACTGTTG
This sequence comes from Sequoiadendron giganteum, assembly GCA_007115665.2. NCBI lineage: Eukaryota > Viridiplantae > Streptophyta > Pinopsida > Cupressales > Cupressaceae > Sequoiadendron > Sequoiadendron giganteum. The sequence goes on from CM021105.1 coordinate 508,037,475, forward strand.
AGTTATATGGTGAAATTTGTTTTATGATCCTCAAGAGGAGTATCCTCTCGTGCTCCCAGAAATTTTATGATTGCCTCATCATTTTGACATAAATCCAATTGTGGTGGTCCCTTCTGGTCCAAATCAATGAGTTTGGGGTGAACCAGGGGTAAAGGGTCATGATTTGAATCAATATTTTGAATGGATTCAAGGGTAAAAATGTTATGATCTGGCTCAGGGGTAGGGATACTATCATAGTCATAAATTTTAATGAATTCATCAATGGCACTTTCCTCATTTTTATGTGTAGCATTAGAGGACTCTACTTCCTTACTTGAAGTACACGCGGTACTGAAGGTCTTATCTTTTTGTGCATCATATCCTAAACCGAGGACTTTTTGCATACGAGTAGGCTGTATTGGTTCCAAGATACCCTATTTTTGTAAGATGAGAGAACTTTTACCATCATATCCCATTTGTTTCATAAGATCAAATCCTTTACCATATTGTTCAATAGGTATATTTATTTCAGTTTTTTCTTTTTCTGTATTCTCATCTTTGTATAGCCATTTTAGGAGATCAAATTCTTTTGTTTCATTATAGAGGACTCCCCATTTTTTTAGATTGGTTGATTTACAAGTCACTGTAGTCTCTACATCTGATGTGGTCTTAGTCATATGTGGTTTTCCATAGGTATGGGGAGATAAAGGTAACTTTTCAATGAAAAGGGCATGATTCAAAGTATATTCTCCTACTCCTTGTTCTTTTACTTGTATTTTGGTCTCAACTTCCTTGGATTTTGAGGAGGATACTTTTAAGGATTCAGGATCAACATATGCTTGGGAAGGAAATGCTTCACGATTGCTTGGGATTGTGATTTCAATTTTACGACTTAGATTATGGTAATACATAGAAGGGTTGGGATCCCCTTTATTGTGATTTCAACACCATTGTGTGGGAATTTAATGCATTGGTGGTATGTAGAAGGTATTGCTTGCATTGCATGAATCCAAGGTCTTCCAAGGAGGATATTATAGGTCAGTGGGAGATCAAGGACTTGGAAAACCACATCCTTTACCACAGGGCCAACTCTGATTGGTAGAGTAATTGATCCTTTAGACAAGTGTTCCTCTTCATCATATGCCTTTATGGTAATCTTATTCTTTGGATCAACTACATTTTCAAACAACCCTAATTTTGTGATCAATTCTTGGGTACAAATATTAAGATTTTCTCCTCTATCTATCAGAACTCGCTTGATCTTGACATTATTGATGAGGATTCCAATGTCTAAAGTTGCATTATGCAGTTGTTGAGGGGATGAATCATCATTTTCAGTAAAAGTGAGAGTGTGAAGCGAGGTGATATGTCCCACCATAGCTTGGAATTGGTCCACATGTAGGTCTGTAGGCATTGTAGCAGTAGCAAGCGCTTTATCTAGGATAGCTTTATGATAAGGAGATAGGCATAGCAGTTCAAGTATAGAAATTTGTGTGGGAATTTTTCATAAGTGCTCTATGAGGTTGTATTGCGAAGCTAGTGCAACAAGTTTTGAATTGGGACCTCTAAGGGTAATTGTGCCTCTGCCGGTAGTAATATTGCAATCAAATTATTTTTCTTTTATGATGAAAGTGTTGACATGATTATCAACCTCATAGATGTTATGTATGGTATAGTCATACTTAGCAGTAGTATAGTTTACACCATCACCAGATTCAAGATTCTTTCCTTTATCCTTGTCATGCTTAGGGAAAGTGTTTTTAAACACCTCACGATCAGAGTTACTAGGAGTGTTTTTGTCAACTGCTATCTTACTGTCATCAATAAGGTCTTGTATTAAATGTCAAAGCTTATTGCAGCTATAAGTCTTATGTCCTTTGTGTCTATGATAGTCACAAAAGTGATCCTCATTCCACTATGGGGGTTTGACTTGTGGATTATATTCCTTTATTTCATGTGGCATTATAATATTAATTTCAAGAATCTCTTTTTATGGGGATTCAATTGATTATCCAATGGCGTAAAATTTTGTTTAGGAAACTTCTCTATTTTTCTTTTCCTTTATTTGAAGATTGACCTTTGAGATTGTAGACAAGCGATGATGTTTTAGTTGTTTTTGCATCAACAACTTCATCATTGACTACATTCTTGTTCTTTACCCAAAAATGTATCTTGTTATTTGAATTTGAATTTTGATCTCTATCATTATTAAGTTTTATAGTTCCGTCATCAATGAGAGTTTGTTCGATTCAAAATCCCATCTCTATGGTTTCATCAAAAGAATCCAAGCATTTGAGGCAAATTTCCCTTCCAAATTCTTTGTTCAAATTTTGACAAAAGAGGTCAACCAATTCTTGATCAGGAATTGTATAAGGTAATCATTTTGTTAAATGTCTCCATCTTTGTAAAAATGACACAAAAGATTCACCTAGTTTTTGTTGGGTGTTGAAAAGGTTTGTCATGGTCACTTTAAGGTCACAATTGAAACTATAATTGGAGACAAATTTATCAGCCAATTCTTGAAAGGATTTGATGGTCGGAGGTAATTGTGAAAACCATTCCATAGCTTCTCCTCCTAGATTGCAGGGGAATAACCTCATAAGGTACATTTCATCAACTGCAAATTCCATGGTAGTAGCACAAAATTGTCTTAAGTGGTTTTTAGGATCCCCTTTTCCATTATATTTGTCAATTTTTGGCATGTCCCAGTGGTTAGGAAAAGGTGGCATTGGTATGCTCGAATCGAAGGGATAAGGACATATGTCTTTGATGGAGAACTTGCGAGATGATGTTTTACTATTCTTTAGAGTATCTAATTCTTGTCTCAATGTTCTAAGCTCATCCAAAATAGGATTGTTTGTAGGTGTGGGTTTTGATGTCTTTGAAGATCTCTTGTAACCAAGTTGTAGATAAAAGGGTCTATGATCTTTGATTCTACCATCGTTGTTTGTTTTGGGATGCTTAGATTCACTAGATTTAGGTTGGCCATTCATTGTGAGTAATGACATGTCAAAATCAGGAGGCATTTTGATTCCTTCGTCAACAAGGGCCTTGAAGTATTGTTGTGGGTTATGTTTGACTACCTCCGTAAGAATTTTAGTGAATCTATGATCATGAAGAGCTTCGTTTATAGTGAATTGGGTTATTTCTTCATCCTCAATTTCACTTGGTTCACTAGTTGCAGTACTAATGTGGTCCTCCCCATCAAAGTCTTTTCCCCAAGGGTTCCCTTCTTGAAACATTTTTTCTCTTGTTCTAGGGGTCATAGGTGATTGTTCTAATTTTCAACCCAAGATAATGTATGAGATCTAGGACTAGGATGCAATGAAAAGGATATGATTCTAAGATGGGATATGAAAATGGTATGGTATGATATGACAAGCTAATAATGCAAGAGCTCAAAGGCAACTCTAGGTCCAAAGTTGGTTATTATGTAAAGGCTTTACTTGTGTTATGATGGATAGACAAAAGGACCAATAATCAAGAGAGGGTATGTAAGAGATGATGGACTCCAAAAGGATTTCCCCTACTCAAGGATAATGGTATGTTCCCTAACTCAAGGATGATGAACCTCAAGTGATGTGGGTGATAAATAGCCAATGGTTTGATTTGAAGACCTAGGAAGAGTAACCTAAGTGCAATCTAAAGGTTTGTTTGAGAAATAATGGATATGCAAAGGTGGATGATATGCAAGGGCTAGGTGGAATGAAAGGATTGAAATATCATAACTAAAGGATGATGGCCCCAATAAATCTAAGTGATAGGTTCATTTTGGATATTTTTGGGTGTTTGACCTTTTGGGGTTTGCAAAGTCTGAGATGTTACAAATTACTAGGTGTGATGTTTGTTTGAGGTCTATTTTTTAACACACACACAAGACATAACAGATAAAATGTTTGATTTTAACAATACAAGCACAAATTGTAAGGTTGGCAAGGACTATATTCACTGGATATCATGTGGGTTTCCCCAGCTACACTTATTCTTAGCGGGTGACTTAGAAGCTTGGCCAAACTATCTCCCCTCCATGGCACTCACTTCTCAAGTCAACCAAGCTTTGAGCCCTCATGAATATCCCATGATAGACTCTTCACCTCTATTAAGAACTATGAGAATGTGGATGCCTTGGCAACAACCGTTGTTGCACCAACAAATAGAAGGGTTTTTTGCAAACTACACAAGAGGGTTCTAGTGAATACTCGGGGAAATGGCACCTCACAAGCATACAGCAAGCCACTTAAGGCTTTAACCATTCTACTAGGGTCTCTTATACCTTTAAAAGAAAAGGTAGGTACCTATTTTTTAATGGCACTACACAGCTAAGGCCTACATACCATGAGGACTTGACAGATTAGTCTCATCCTTTTATATACCAGCCCGAGCAAAAAATCAGTTGGAGTCATTCCCTCTTGTGAGGCAGGCCCCTCTAAGGTATAAACACAAAAACAGATGGGTCTAGTTTCTAATCACCAAGTTCACACAAGGTGAGAGCATACTCCCTACCATCTCAAGCATAACAAACAGTGTTCATTCATCCCCTAGTTAAATCTATATGGCAGAAGACAATAGTTTGTTTTAAACCACCAATTGAAGTGTGTTCTAACGTAAAAGACAAACGGTTTCAAAATCAAGTCTTCGACGAACGTCCTGCAAAACATCATTAGTAGTTTTGATTTTTAGTCTTCAACAAAACATCCTACATAAGCCACAAAAAGATTAAATTAACCCCTGCCCTCCGCCTTCCCCCCCCTCCCCTTAAGAAAAATCAAAACATAAGTAAAATTCAAAATTCAAAATTAAAATCCAAAAATTTATTCTAAAGTTAAAATTAATCTAAATTAAAACTAATTAAAAGATAACATAAACTAAAATTAATCCAAGGTTAGAAGTGAATCTAATTTAATTAAAAACTAATCTATATCTAAGAAATGAGAGACTAATCTAAATTAAAATTTAACGTAAGTTAAAACTAATCTAGATTTGGAAGTTAATCTAAATTAAAAATTAATTGGAAACTACTCTCAAATTTAAATGTTAATCTAAATTAGGATTTAATCTAATAAAAACTAATCAAAGTTATTCTAGAATAAAAATTAATCTAAAACTAAAGACTAATTTAAAGTTAATTAAAAACTAATTAAAAAGTTATTCTAAAATAAAAATTAATCTAATCATTTAAAGACTAATCTAAAATCTAAAATTAAAAACTAATTTAAACTAAATTCAAATTTAAATTAATCTTAAATTTAAAAATTAAAATCTAAATTATGATTAAACTATAATTAAAAATTAAAAACTAAAGGTAAATTAAAAACCTAAACTAAAGCTAACCCAAAAATTAAAATCTAAAGCTAAATTAGAAGTCTTACAAAAATCTAAAGTAACAATTCTAAACCTTAAACCCTAAAAACAATCTTGCAAAATGTGGGAGCGCAGACAAGGCACATAAACCGTTTGACAGAGACAGAGAAATGCGCAATGATTGCAGGTCGTGCACAAAATGGATTTATTGAAAGGATGTTAGAAACTTTCAAATTTTCAATCCAATGCCATTTTCAAATGGCGGCGGAAAAAACATGTTTGACAACGCTTCAAGGGTGGAAACTCGGGCAAAATAGATTGACAGAGCACCTCAAAATAGGTATACTGTTTGACAAAGCACCTCAAAATAGATTGCATTAGGAAAATACAGACAAGGTGCATGAACCATTTGACAGGCTACCTCAAAATAGTTACCACCTCATGGAATGTAATGATTACAACATGCAAAATAAGCACAGTCAAGGCGCAGTAATGGTTCGACTTTAGAAACTCTCAAGCACATGCTATCGGATATGCAGAAAATAAATTTGTTGAAAAGACTTTAGAAACTTTCAACCAAACACCATCAGTTGGTGCGCAGGATATGCAGAAAATAGATTTGTTGAAAAGACTTTAGAAACTTTCAAGCAAATTTCATCATCATTCTCCCTACCTGTGCCAAGATGAAAGATTTAGAAGGCTTTAGAAACTTTCACTCAAATATTACTGACAGGTGTATAAAATGGATTTGCTGAAATCGTTGGAGAAATGTAGGGATGAGTTAATGATTTTGTAGAAAGCTCAATAATCACTAATTCAAATGATGCAAATAAGTAGACAAAGATGCATTTGTTGATTATCCACATTGAGACTATGGCCCGAGGAGCACATTAATCCTAAGCACCAAATGCCCTCATTTCAAATTTTAGGAACATATTATTTTGGAAATAAAACACGAGAAAAGCTCACGGGAATAACAGATAATTGCTATGAAATGTGCATTAAACCAACAAAATAAGAATCTTCAGCACTCGTTCATCGGTGATAATAACCATCCAATAGCAATGATAACTATATTGAAAAGATTCTTATGTCAAAACCAAATCCATAGGAGAATGGAAGATTGGTCCCACCGAGCGTGTCAAATGTGTGCACTAAAACAAATGATTCTATGAACCAGAATCAATATTCCATCATAGCACATCAATAGAGTTGTTTCATTTTGAAAATAAAATCATAGAACAGATATCTACACTACTTAAAAAGAGAAAATGATTTCAAAGAAACTAATCTCTATTGCACTCCTATCATTCAAGACTTTGTGCTATTATTTAAAATGCTCTCAGTAAAAGCATGTGCACAAAGACATATGATGAATGGAGATTCAAAATGGAATGCAAATATTCTAAGTGGGGATGCAAACAAAACAAATGTTGAAACTAAAATACAAAGAAAAGATTATGGATCTCAAAATCTATGGAGATGCAAAAAGCATAGAGCTGCATTGAAACATGGAGCTAATGCAAAGAAAACGTGGGGGCCAAAAATGAGAGAAGGTTGTGCTTGAATAAGCATCCTCAAGTAGTTTAAAAAAATCAAATGTGGGATAAAAAGATGGGTTGGAATGGAGAAATGAATTAATCATTTAATGGATTAAATGATTTAATAATGTATCTAAATGATTTAATGGAAATGATTTGTGAATGAAATGATTTATTTAAATGATTGTGCAAATGTATTTATGAAATGCATTTACATTTATGAAAATGTGATTTTGAAATGAATATATGTATAATATGAAATGGATGTATTTAAATGATTATAGATATATTTAAATGGATTAATGAATTATGCAATAAATGATTATGTAAATGCATTAATGGATGAATATTTATAAAATGGTTATGCATGAAATATGGATCTAGGATGAATGAATGATGGATTTGTGAATACGGCATTGTGAATTTAATGTATGTATATGTTTATTATGTATGAAATATGCAATGAATGCATTTAAGTGATTATGGATTAACGATTAGTGAAATGAATGAAATGATATGAATAATGCTTATAAATTATTATAATACGGATATATGGTTAAGCAATGGTTAAATGAAATATGCAATGATTATGAAGAATTTTTTTTAAGTGTCTACAGACATATCTAAGGCTTATAATAAGATGGGATAGAATTTTATGTTTAAAGTTCTTAGAAAGGTGGAATTTCATGAGAAAGTTATTAATATTAATTACAGAATGTGTTAATATTGTGAAATATTTTTTTGTTGGTGAATGGTAGTCTAAGGGTCTTCTTTGGGATTGATAGAGGCATCTAATAAGGGGACCCCTTATCCTTTACTTGTTCATATTAGTTATGGAGGTTTTAGGTAGGAACATTCTAAAGCTTATTGAGAATGGTGATCTAAGAGGATTATGGGTGGCTTCTTCTCTCCCTCCTACAATCTAGAAATTTGTTGATGACACCATCTTTTTCGGTGTTGTCTCTATGATTAAAGTTATATGTTGGAAAAAATTCTTGCCTAATTATGCAACAGCCTCTCGTCAATGTATTAACTATGAAAAAAGAAGGATTTATTTCTTCAATTCTAATGAGGTGCTAAGGAGGATAATATAGAACATTTTAGGTTTCCAATGTGTTCATCTTCCTAGTATTTATCTAGGGCTCCCCCTTACTATTAAAGAGGTCGCCCCATCTTTCTAGAACTCTAATTTAAAATGCATGCAAAAGAGACTAGTGGGTTAGAAAGAGAAAATTCTAAGTAATGTTGGTAAGTTTCAAATTCTTGTTGCCTCCCTTTAGGGAATCCTTGTTTACTTTCTATTTATATTTTTAAAATCCTAGCCTATATTGTGGGTAAGTTAGAAAAAAAATATAGGAATTTCTTATGGTCAAGTATAGAGGAAAATAAAAAATAGCCTTGGTCAGCTAGGATAAATTTTGCCTCCCTAAGGTGTATGGTGGTCTGGGCATTAGAAAAAACACCCATCTAAACAAATCTCTGATGGCTAAGGTGGGTTGGGATCTTATTCAAAACAATAAGGATTGGTGCAAAATTTTAAGTGCAAAACACCCATCTAAACAAAGCTTTGTTGGCTAGAGAGTGTAGGTGTAGACATCGCACACTATTGCTCATATGTTACAAACTAAAGAAGATAAGAACAACATAGAAACTCAAAATCCAAACTTACCTGAAGCAATGCATGGTGACTCTATACCCTCAACGCAACATAAACAAAAAACTTTCATGGACATTGATATTCGACCTCCTATTGTGATTAATCTAGATTATGACATTGATATTGCAAAGATAGATGAACAAGCGCATAATGAATTGAATACATTATTTTCCTCTTCTATGAACTTAAATCAAAAATCTCTTAAAAAGAGTGTTGAACTTGGTGCTTCTCCTAGCTCTACACTTGCCATTGTCCCTTTGGCTAGTTGTTTGCCTTATGTTTATACAGACCAAAATTGGGATGTGGATGACCTTCTCTAAGTTGACTCGCATGTGCCTTACTAGTCTTTTGATTTTTCATGTTTCTTTATGTGATTTCATGTGTGTAATGTGATCCCTCGTGATGCTTCATTTGATGTATCTCTCTCTTTTTGTTCATTCTTCTATATGTACCTACATTCTTCTCTATGTTGTAAGCATTGTTGTCTTGTGTTTTCATTTTGTAGATAATGCAAGGTGTCCACACATTTAGGTATCTTCCATGTTGACCCAAAAGCTCTTACTTTTATCTTTTTCATTTGCCTTGTGTTTTCCTTTTGGGAATGACACAAGGCGTCGAGACATTTAGGTCTCTTCCATGTTGACCCAAAATGTTTTTTCTTTGTTTTCGCTCTCTTTGTGTCATTCTTCCAGCTCTATGAGTATTTAGGGATGATGATAGTTTTGAGCTTTTAAACAACAATGTAGCAAAGACATACTGACCCCGAATCCATAGATCCCTTATGTATTTTTGGGGGCAACCCTTCCTTCCTATTTCATGGTGTAGCTTTATTTCGGAAACATATGACTTGGCATAGGATTTTTTGAGGACATCTCTCATGTCTTAGGATAAAACATTGGCTACTTTAAAGAAATTGCTCACAGTAATGGTGTTAGCAACCGCTTTAAAGTGGAGGAATACATCGATGACATCTTTCGATATATTTCATGGTTCGATTTTCTTTTTTTCTTATGACATGTCCTTTTCTTGGTGGTGTCACTGGGTTTGATGTCCTCCAAGAGTGTGATATTTCTAAGCATGCAATTCCCCTTAGTGGCATGATGTGAAGCAAGAGGCATCCCTTAAGTGGTGATTTGATTCTCTTTGTCTTGTCCTCTCTTAGAGACATTAGGCACGATGTTCCCTAATAATAAGACCTTACATGAACAAAGCTAAATCCCCTTTATCAAAGACTTATAAACATGACATACAAAAGCATTACATTGTGGTGCCTTATCAAAATTGTGAGGAGGATAACTTCAGTATGGTTGGCCACCTCATTGGGATAACTCACCTAGTAGACAGATTGAGGTTCCACTACCCCAAAGTGAGCACACATGATTGGTATAACTCACCTAGTGGACAGACTGAGGTTCCACTACCCCAAAGTGAGCACACATGATTGGTATAACTCACCTAGTGGACAGACTGAGGTTCCACTACCCCAGAGTGAGCATGCATGTTGGGAAAACTCACTTAGTGGACAGATTGAGGTTCCACTACCCCAAAGCGAGCAATATATGTTATAGACAAATAGACCTATTCCACAGTGTGTTGGAATAGTTGTGCTTGATCCTTTGTTTTTCTTTGTTTTTCTTTGCCTTTGACAAGGTATGACTATGTACCTTTGTTATTGTTGCATGATTAAGTGCCTTGAATTTCTACTTTAGTGTGTGTTTTTCATGGGGGAAAACTCTCACTAAAGTGGTGGAAAATGTAGAATCAAAAAAATTAATCCTTTTTCACGCTTAATTTGGGAACAATTTATATAAAATTAACCTAATAATGCCTTGATTTAGTGTTGCAATGTGTTGTAAACATTCACATTGAATTTAGGGCCCTTTTTAACAAAATGGACTTAAATTATACCTTATTTGGGGTGTTGTAAAGTGTTCTATTACACTTTTAAACTAATCTAGGGTTTCATCAATTAATTGTGGTTAATTGAGCTTAATTGGCCCCTTTAATTCAAATTTGAGCCTTATTAATTACACTTCTCGAAGGATCTATCTCGACACCCATTAATGATATTGTATAGCATTTAATTTGGAAAATTTGGTGTCTTGGAAAATGGTGCTAGGACCCATTCACCTTTAGTGGCAAATGAGTCCTCTCCACATAGGACACCCCTTTCTTGACATTTTTGAAATGGGTTTTTTATGTTATTCCATCCCCCTGAAGCATGGTCCTAGAAAGTTGTACTAGGACCCATTCTCCTTTAGTGGTGAATGGGTCCTCCTCACATAGGACACCCATTTTTGAATTTAATTGTGGTGGTATTATAATGATTTTCAATCCTAGATTTGATGCCATGAATTATTTGAATTTCAGGGTTAATCTCTCTATATTTAGTATGAATATAAGGTTAATTCACATAGTTTCATCCTAAAGAAATCCTATAAGAGTTCAATAAATCAAGAGTACATTCACAAGAGCATTATAGATCATTTCAAAGACATTAAAGAATAGATTATCAAGATTTTATTGCAGCAATTCAAGGTCATATCATCATGGCAAATGCATAGTGCATCAAACATGTGGTTGAGCTCATGTGTGTTGACGTAGCATTGAGGATCTAGTTGCAAGCATTGTTTCACATCTAATTTGAGATCAAGATCTACATTCTTCATGGCCACTTCATGTTGGTTTGTAGATTTACATTCCAAGACAACTTCCAAGGTATCATCATTTCATATTTTATGTTTCATGTCCTTATTTCATTATTTCATCATTTGGTTTAATTACCTAAAATTGGTTTGACTTAGGTAGACCCATATTGACTAACAATCAACAAAATTTTCTCCTCTTAAATGTGTGTTCATATTTATAGGTTGAAGATCAAGTGGAGAACAAGATTGGAGAAAAATTGTCAAAGTTGTCAAGTTGCAAAGTTGCCATCTACATTACAAGATTACAAAAATATCTCTACATAATTTGTTTGAAGTTTTTGAGAGTTGATCACCAAGGATCTGAGAGTGTAGAAATCAAGGAATAGAACCTAGATCTCAATTTTTAGAAACCCTAACAAGGACACATTCGCCAGTAAAGGCGAATGAGTCCTTTGTGACCTAAAAACAAGAAGTTTTCAAAAAGGTACACATTGGTTCAGCCTTCCAAAACTTCCCTTATTGTGGTTATAATAGTTAGGAGTGTTTTCTGATTATTATTTATGCATTTCGGCCCTCATAATTGAATGTTTCATAGTTAAAATTAGGGGTTTATCATTTTTACCAATTCATTTTGATAAAAAAAAAAACTCCTTCCTTTTTCTGTGTTTCATTTTGGTGAACCTGACCTATTGAATGTTGTAATTTTCTGATCTTGGAGTCTTTCTTCTCATCCTAGGTTAGATCTTGCATTCATTTGCATTGAATTAGATCTCATTTAGGGTTTCTTACTTTGCATCCAAGCTTGCATTTCATCTAGGGTTTTAGATTTGCATTGTTTTGCATTCTCTAAATCTGAAATATACAAAAATAAATCAGTCATATTTCATATCATTTAGATCTCATACATTTGTATTTTAAAATCAAAACAACATTGTGTTTCAAATTAGGTCTTTGCATTCATCATTTATTACATTTTCACATTGCATTCCTAGAAAATTTGAAACTGAAAGTTACTGTCTTAGACCTAGAACTGAAAGACATTGTAGAAAGCTTGAAAATCATTTTAAAATAGTTATAAAAATATAATCAAGGAACCATTTGCCTTTATTGGTGAATAAGTCCCTGATCGGTCTTGACCTAAACTTTCTAGCATCTGAAAAGCTTTGAAAAACACTTAGAAATCAGTTTTAACATCTCAAAAATCCTTTTCTAGGACCCATTCACCTTTACTAGAAAATGAGTCTTTGATAGATCTTGGTCTACATTTTCTAGGATTTGAAATCTCTATTTTAGGCTTTTGTTTATTGTTGATACTTTCTTGTTTCAGTTTTTTGATTTGTTGTTTCATCAAATTTAGTGAATCTAGCTTAATTTGCTTCATTTAGTGCATTGTCAAAATCCAAAATTGCATTCACATTTCATTTTCATTTGATTACATTTTGTAATCAGTAAATTGCATAGTGTAGAATCTAAAAATTTCATTTCGTTATAGGTCATTGCATTACTCCTTTCCATTTTTGGGTTTATACACTAAGTTTGTAAAACTTGTATGAGCTTTACAACTTGGTGTCCTATTAGCAATACTATTGTAAAACATAGTTCGAGGCTCATGTCATCCCGCGATATCTCACTCATTGTGGATCTTGGGTTTTCTAGCTCTCTTTATGATAATATTGATAATCAACCCTCTATGGCTCATAGTTTGCATACTTCATTTCCCATGACTTCACCTCCTACAACCAATGTGCTTAATGTTAACAAAATCATCCCTACCATAACCGCTTTTACTCAAGGTTTGGTGTGTACTCAAAGCCAAGGTGGAATTCCAATTCCATCTTCTACAATACCAATTTCCATTCCTACATACACTAGTACTCAACCTACAATGACCTTTCAACTTGCAACAACCTTTCAACCTACCACAACCCTTCAACCTACAACAACCTTTCAACCAACCTAAACAATCATACCTACTAGCACTGTGTACACTCCTTAGGTATTCTCGTAGGGAATCCTTCTAGTTTTGTCCATTCGAACATAATATCTCCTTAACTATCCACCCTCACCAACTTACAATTCACCAGCCCTCTGCATACATACACTACTCCACCTTATTCCCCTCAATCTTATAATCACAATGATCTTGTCCTTAACTTACTTTTGGAAACCATGACATCCCTTCAACAACAAGTTGCAACCTTACAACAAAATAACAATGGTCAACCTTTGCAATACATCAAATTCAATCTGCTATCCTTGGACATATTAAGAGAAAAAAATACCACAAGGTGTAGAAGTCCCTCAATTTGAGTAATAAGGTGGGAAAGGAGATCTAGTTAGCCATGTTTCCACTTTTATAGCCTTGTGTAGTGATTTCATATTTGAATATAAACTCTTGGCTAAGCTATTTCTTAGGTCCTTAAAAGATATTGCTTTAGAGTGGTTCTCTTATTTACAAAATAATTCAATCGGTTCATTCAATGAACTTGTTGATGCCTTTTACAACCACTTCCACATTCACATGGGTCCTAATATGACCCTTTCTTATTTAATGACATGCAAAAAAAAGGAGGATGAGAAAGTGACTGATTTCATAGAAAGATTCCAAAAACTTTATTCACAAGTAAACATTAATATTCCTAACATTGACCTTCAACAAATATTTATTGCCAAATTACAAAACAAGCTTCAAATCAAACTTGAAATGTTGAGATTTCATCCTTACACAGTTATGTACAACCCTTCATGATTATCAAAACATGACTTGTGGTCGTGATGTGAAAAATCCCCCAAGTCATCTTGAAAATTTTGAATCCATAGCTCAAACTAGTTACCAATCTTTCAAGAAGCAGAATAAGGGATTTTTACAACTAAATTCCCCTCAAATAAATCAATAAAATAATAATCAAGTTGTATCCATAAAGATGACAAATTATTTTGGGGATAGGGATAGAGAGTTCACTCCTTTACCCAATACTCTTCATAACATCATGTTGTAGCTTATCGAAAAGAACATGCTTATGTTACCTCCTGTTAAAGAGCATGATCCTAATATACCATTGCCCAAAGGTTTTCAATGAAACATTTATTGCCAACAAAATGGACATGGTATGGAAATACTGTAAGCATCTAAAACATCTTATGCGAGACCTTTTTAAAAATAATCAACTTCAAATCAGAGGTGTGAATGATCAAGGTAATAAGTTTGTAGCCCCTCCTAACCAAAATTTACAAATCTTTACCAATCTCATGCCTAAGAAAACTATTTCATTTGCCAAAGATAGTGAAATGAATAATGATGTGATGAATGTTGACACAGAGGATGACAACATGGATACTATTGAACAAGGTCTTACAGATACTTTGGTAGCATTTATTGAAGCTAGACCTCATAAGGTCTCAACTACAAAGCCTCTTGTTATTACTTTCTCACAAAATTACATACTTAAATGTGAACCTAATGGTCCTCTTTACATAGCTGGTTGAATCAATGATAAGCCCACTAATGGGATATTAATTGATTTCATCTATGGAGAGAATGTGATCACTGAATAATTTATATTCGTGCATGAACTATATCAAGATACATATGATAAACCAAAAGCATGGATCAAGAAACATAATGGTTTTGTTTGTCCTACAATTGGCTTGATAGATCTCCCTTTAAAATTTGAACCAAAAACATTAAATGTCTCATTCACCATCATCCCAAAATCAGACCAATTTCATGTGAATTTATTCTATCCATGGAGTCTATCCATGGCTTCACTCCATGAATGTCATCCCTTTGGTTGTGCATAAATGTTTAAAGTTTCCATTTAGCATTGATATTATTATTGTGCATCATAGTGGGTTTAATCGTGCATCTTCCTGAGGGAACTTTTCATTAGTTTTCTTTTGGCCTAAGCCTATGGAACTTATTAAACCTCGTGAAGACTTCTTTTTCAAATCATATCAAAACTTCAAGGCAAAGCACATAGCAGAATTACCGCTTCGAAACATACCTCAACCTATGGTTGAACCACCCATCCTTGACAAAATAATCATTGAACCGAAATCCCTTCCAAACATCAATAAATTTACAAAGCTAAAGAGATAGTCTTGCAAAAAGTGGGAAAATTTATATGTCAAAACACGAAATTTCAATCTAAAAACAAAAAATTCTCTAAGACTTTTGCATGCCGCATAGACGTCTTCACATTGCGCATATGTCTCATCTGTCATTAATGCCTCGAGGACGCCAGTGCATCCTATGGACACTAGCATAGAAATGGGACTTCTACATAGATCCTAGACGATAGCACATCTTTTGGAGAGCAGCACCGAAAAAAGATGCCTGCACAGCTCGACAAGGAAAAAATTGCTAAAAAACATTCACAAAACGTGAAGTTTTGAAACCTACCTAGTCCACCTCGCCACCCTCGGCAATTTCATCCCTCGACTGCTCCAGTCTAGGCACCTCGTACTCTCTCTTGCTCGACATTTTGCTAACTTTTCTCTCACAAAATTCAACAATTTCCTCATAATGTATAGTGAAAATGACCCTTCTAGGGGCCCACCTAGGTATATATAGGCCCCTCGGGGACCATTTTTCCTAGAGTTTGTGGCTCGCTGGTTTCTCCTAAATTCACCCCACTTAGCTAGGGGGGGAAATTCAGGAGGGGCATATAGTCACCTTTTGGTCATATTTTTTCTTTTGAACCACCGAATTTTTCTTGATCATTCTTCTCGTCGTTGTAGCTTCTAATTTTTGAAACTGACTTAAATTTGAGTTTTACAGACTAAAGTTTTGTATTATTTTTCACATCCACTTTGTCGCTAATTTTTGAGCTTGGTTGTTGGGGGAACCTTCACCTTCGGCATCAGTTAGCTCGACCTCGGTGACCTCTAAGGCCCCTTTCCCTAGCACACAAATCCGTAAAATTCAAATTTAAGATAAAAAAAATTCTTCTCTACTTTAGTGTCGCCAATTTTTCCCAAAATCAAGCCCACTAAAGTGGGGACAAAATGTAATTTTACATAATTGCACCTAAGGGAAATTCCACATTTTTGCACTTTTCCTAGCATTTATGACACCTTAGAGCATCAATGAAAAAAATCCCATGAGTCAAAATTTTACAATTATGACCCCATGTGGACCAATGATGGAGCAATAGAAGCCTAACTACACTTTTCTCAAAAATCTAGGCCTTGGACAACTACATGGTGTACGGACGTCTACGTGGTGAGCTAGCGTCCTGGTGGTTTTCCAAGTTTGAAATAAGGAATCTTGAATCTTGACTCTCTTGACACGTGTCCTAGCAATCAAATTTTGGGTGGAATGGCTCTTTGTTTCCCTTGCATGCAACAAAAAGCCCTATTTTTCTCTCATTGGGGGGTTCAAGACATTCAATTAAGCTCTCTCTTTACTTTCACTCTCGAGTTCTCTTCATCCTTGATAGCAACATTCTCACAAGCAAAGCCATGCCAGACCGAGGTCCCTCTAGTAGCTACATCTCTCAAGCAAGCACTCTACAGTGCGCATGTGTGCTCCAGAGAGTTTCTAGGCTCGTGGGTAATGCTCTCTCTCACTCCTTTCTACTTACTTGTTTATTTATTGCTTAGTGGTGTGGTTTCTACTCTTGAAGCGAGTTTTTCTTTCACCACACGCTTTGTCCATTTCATTTATAATATTTTCCTATTCGACTCTCCATGGAGGTGGGAACACCAAAATGGGGGTCTGAATGAGGTAGACCCCTACACAGCCCCAACCTTTTCCCCTTTCTTCTATGTGTAGGTGGCAAAGAAAATCTTGGAGTGAAGACTTGAACGTCTGGTTGAAGGTAAGTTTTATGTTAGTTCCCTTTGTTTCTTTCTTAAAGTTCGGCTCTATGTTTGATCATTTTATTCAGTAGAACTTAGATCCGAGTCAAGAAGTGAAACCTTGTTCTACCCATTTGAGCTTCTGATCACTCTATTGCTTAGGATGCTAGCACGCCATTTGGATGACAACACATTGTGCTACCATCCTTCAATTGAAAGCTCCTTTGTCTGAGGCAAAAATCTGGAAGTTTCGCTCTCTCAGGATTTGAAGTAGTTCTTTATGAAATATAGCTTGTATATATCTACTTTATAATTTCTTCATTTTGTTTATGTTGAGGTGTATAAGGGAAGTTCATTCCCTGGTGATCTCTTGAGAATGAAAAGACCCATGTGCAGTGAATCCCTCTTATCTCACACTGTGGTACAACAAACCTGCATTTGTCAAGCATTCCAAGGTATTTGGTAGCAAGTGCTACATCAAAAGAGAAGAAGATAATCTAGGAATATTTGATTCTAGATGTGATGAAGGAATATTCCTTGGATATTCCATGCAAAGAAAAGATTACAAATGTTATAACAAAAGGTTGCACAAGATAGTAGAAAGCATCAATGTCAATATTGATGAAGAATTAAAACATGTTAAAATTGACATAAATAACTTTGAAGAGGAATTTAAATGTGAAGAAGAGATTTCTAATGAAGAGCCAAAAGAAGAAAATAAAAAATCCCCTACAAAACATGTTCAAAAAAATCATCTCGTGGACTAGATAATTGGCAATAAAAGTGAAAGCGTTCAGACATGGAGAAGATTTGCAAATAACAAGGAACAAGTAAATTTTTCCCTCTTCTCTCAGATTGAACCTAAAAGCTATGTTGAGGCTAGCAAGGATGAGAACTGGATAAAGGCCATGGAAGAAGAGTTGAATCAAATTGAGAAGAACAAAACATGGGAATTAGTTCTTAGACCCCCAAGAAAAAATGTGATAGGTACTAACTGAGTGTTTAGAAACAAGCTCAATGAAGATGGAGTTGTAATAAGGAACAAAGCAAGATTGGTATGCAAGGGGTATGCACAAGTTGAAGGAATATACTTCAAAGAAATATTTGCACTTGTTGCAAGATTAGAAGTCATAAGAATGTTCCTTGCATTTTCATTTTATAAAGGATTTAAAGTTTATCAAATGGATGTAAAGTCTAATTTCCTGAATGGAAACCTTGAAGAAGAAGTCTACATAGAACAACCAAAAGGTTTTCAGCTATCAGAAGAAGATTATGTTTGTAGACTAAGGAAAGCACTATATGATCTAAAACAAGCACCAAGAGCATGGTATTCTAGATTAGACTAGTACCTACAACAACAAGAATTCAAGAAAGGATGTGCAAATAGAAATTTGTATTTAAAATCTGAAGGTGAGCATATGATTTTTGTTGTTATATATGTGGATGACATCATATTTGGTGGTAGTAATGAAAAGATATGTAAATAATTTGGTGTCCAAATGCAAGATGAATTTGAGATGTCAATGCTAGGAGAGCTATTATTTTTCCTTGGTTTACAGATGACACAAACTGATGATGGGATATTTATATCTCAAACTAATTATACTAAGGAAATTCTTAGAAGGTTTGGAATGGAAGATAGTAGACCAATTAGTACCCCTATGGTAACTAGATGCAAATTGAGCAAATCAAATGAGTCCCTGAATGCAAATTAGATAATGTATAGGTCTATGATTGGAAGCTTGTTATACTTAACTGCAACAAGACCAGACATTATGTAAGTTGTGTGTAGGGTTGTAAGCTTTCAAGTTGCTCCTAAGGAGTCTCATGTCAATGATGTAAAAATAATCTTCTGATACATTAAAATTACTATTGACTATGGACTGTGGTGTACCAAGATTAAATATTTCACTCTAACTACATATATAGATGTTGATTGGGCAGGAAGTGTAGATGATAGGAGAAGCACTAGTGGTGGTGTATTTTTCTTGGGAGACAAAAAAAATTCATGGATGAGCAAAAATCAAGAATCAATCACACTTTCTACAGCTGAAGCAGAATAAGTAGAAGTAGCAACATGTTGTACTCAGGTTTTCTGAATGAAGTTGACACTTAAAGACATCAAGGTTGAGTACAAAGAACCTATATCTATTCTTTGTGATAATTCAAGTGCAATAAACATCTCAAAGAATCCAGTGATACATTCTAGTACAAAGCACATATCACTCAAGGATCACTTCATAAGAGAGAAGGTAGCAGATCAGGAAGTCACCATGGTGTATGTGCCAACCAAAGATTAAGTGGTAGACATATTCCCAAAACGTCTTCCCGAGGAACAATTTGAATATTTGAGGTAGAAATTGGGAGTGATTTCTCCCACATAATATCACTAAATTCTAGTGATAGGTCATAGGTCTAGGGGGAGCTTCATAGATATTTCATGCATCCCTAGAAGAAGAGGGGAGTTCAAGTCAAGTAAACTTGGTTTTACAAACTTCTAATGACTTGATGGTTGCAGATTTATACTCACGTTCTTTCTCTTTGAGTTGCTTGTCAAAAAGGGAGATTGATTAAGTGCTACAACATGTTCTAAAGTGTCCCTTTCCCATTGATGTCAAAGGGGGAGAAATTAAAACAAATTCTTTGATGAAAGATATGTCTAAGGTGGATTTGTTTTATATGTGCACTCATGATCGGTTTTATTATAATTAGTACAAAGCAGTTAACTTGGTAGAAAGTGCTTCCAATTGGTATCAGATCATTGTTAATTGGTAAGGAGAATTTTGAGAAATTGGTTTTGTCATCAATGAAAAAGGTGGAGATTGTTGGCATAATTTTTTAATTGATATCAAAAGTTTTCATTGATGTCAAAGGGTAGATCAGTGAAGGCCTAGATGTCATTGAGCTCAAAAGATCAAGTTTTTGAATAACTGGTGAAGTATGATGGAGAGAAGAGCATGTTTTGTGAATGTTTCAAGGTTGCTCAAAAATTTGCAAAGTTGTCATGAAATTTTTTCATGCTATTGCAAAGGTCACTTCCAAATGTCAAAGGAGAAAATAGGTTGCATATTCAATGTGGGCTTTTTGAGAGAGTTTGATTGGTACGGCCTGCATGATTAGAGGAAGTGAAATGTGCTCAAGAGTGTTTTATGCTTGTATCTGGTCAAACTAGGGTTTCTCAATTAAACCCTAATGTATTGGAGTCATGGAATTGATCAGGTTTTATATTTTGTATTTGACTATTTTTTGGTGGTAGCAGGTTGCTTAAGTGACAACTTAAGCCATCAAAGTCATCTGGGAACCAGCCCCTTTACCTAGTGCTACCAATTGGTAGAATTTGCATGTGCTGCAACATGTCTTCACATCGCATTTTAATTCTTCATGTGCTATTCACTTTATGATGTGTGATATGCTCCCTTGAAGATCTAACAATGTGCATTTGTGGATGGATATTGAATATATATCACTTCATTGCTTCACATCATTGGTGTGAAGCAAACGGGTTGTGCGCAATATTCAATGTGTGATGAAGCTTGATCAATAGTTGTGATCAAGATTACAAGATTGAATGGTTCCCGCTATCCCACTGTATGTATGGTGGGTCCTTGTCTCTCTCTACAAGATTATAGGAAAGTGACAAGTGTATAGTGGGACCGATAAAAAGCAATAGGCTTTGGTAGTGGAAGATGATATCATCATGAGCACATGGCAATTTATGATTGTATTGGAGTTAAGATTTTTTTGATATGTGAAGTAAGTGGATGATGACATCATCTTGGACAGTTGGTAGCATCTACTGCCCCGCTAATGATATGGTGGGTCCCTAGATAACCCTACAGGAGTGCAGGCTAAGGACATATGTCCCAAGGGATAGGTGGCAACATTTGACTGCATCACTACGCCTATTCACATCATTGTTGTGAATAAAATAGCACCAAGTGAGATGTGATGGGATTTCAATGGTGGATATCAAGTGTTGGTGATCGAATGGTGATTGCAATACCTCTTCACATCATGAAAATGAAGGTTGATGCCCCATGAATAATTATGATATACGATGGAGATCAAACAATGTTAGTTAAAAGGATTTTAATCATACAACTACATTTTAAAGATGAAGGATTAAATAAGGAACGATGGATTATGGCATAAAGACTACAGATCAACGATCAGAATTTAAAGATGAAGATCTCAAATGGCTATGACAATGTGAACAAGGGTTTCAACTATAAACTAACACAGTGAACAAATTTAATTGGTCCAACTACTCTAACTAGCACTTACACCCCAATATGGTGCAATACTTATGCCGATAGGTTGAGCCCACATTATTTACAATCGTGAAAAGCAGTGGATGATGTGAAGAAAGCAATCGACGAGATGAAGAAAGCAATGATCTATCTCACTTATCCCTCTCTACCTCTCCCTCCCTTCCTCCCCCCTTCTCTCTCCCTCTTGCTCTCTCCTTCCCTCTCTATTTCTCTCTATATCACTTATCCCTCTCTACCTATCCCTCCCTCCATCCCACCTATTTCTCTCTCACTCTCTCCTTCCCTCTCTACTTCTCTCCCTCTATCACTTATTCCTCTCTACCTCTCTCTCCTTCCCCCTCTAATTCTCTATAACTCCCCTATCCCTCTCTACCTCTCCCTCCCTCCCTCTCTCTCTCTCACTCTCTTTATCTCTCTATTTCCTTCTCTACTTCTTTCTATCCCACCTATCTCTCCCTCCCTATCTCTATCTCACTTATCCCTCTCTACCTCTCCCTCCCTCCCTCTCTCTCTCTCACTCTCTTTATCTCTCTCTTTCCTTCTCTACTTCTTTCTATCCCACCTATCTCTCCCTCCCTATCTCTATCTCACTTATCCTTCTCTACCTCCCTCTGTCCCTTTACCCTCCTCTCTCTCTCTTTCTCTATCCTTCCCTCTCTACTTCTTTACCCTCCTCTCTCTTTCTCTATCTCACCTATCCCTCTCTACCCCTCCCTCCCTCCCCCCTTCTCTCTCCCTCTTGATCTCTCCTTCCCTCTCTATTTCTCTCTATATCACATATCCCTCTTTACTTGTCCCTCCCTCCATCCCACCTATTTCTCTCTCACTCTCTCCTTCCCTCTCTACTTCTCTCCCTCTCTCACTTATTCCTCTCTACCTATCTCTCCTCCCCCCTCTAATTCTCTATATCTCCCCTATCCCTCTCTACCTCTCCCTCCCTCCCTCTCTCTCTCACTTTGTTTGGCTCTCTCTTTCCTTCTCTACTTCTTTCTATCCCACCTCTCTCTCCCTCCCTATCTCTATCTCACTTATCTCTCTCTACCTCCCTCTGTCCCTTTACCCTCCTCTCTCTCTCTTTCTCTGTCCTTCCCTCTCTACTTCTTTTCCCTCCTCTCTCTCTCTTTCTGTATCCTTCCCTCTCTACTTCTTTTCCCTCCTCTCTCTTTTTCTCTATCCTTCCCTCTCTACTTCTTTACCCTCCTCTCCAATTCATTCTAAAAACAACACTTCCTATACAACTTTAGTTTTTCATTTTTCTATTTGTTTATTGTTTGGATTTTATAACATAGAACAAAATTTATTTTTATTAAAAATTTATTATGTTATTTTATTTATTTTATTTTAAAAATATTTTTTATTTTATTTATTATATAAATTATTTTATTTTATTTTATTTATTATATTCTTTTTATTGTTTGGATTTTATAACACAAAACAAATTTTATTTTTATGAAAATTTATTATATTATTTTATTTAAAGAGTCTTTTTTATTTTATTTATTATATAAATTATTATTATTTTATTTATTACATAAATTATTATATAAAAATTATTTTATAAATAAATTATTTTTTTATTTTTTTTATGTAAGTGTTGTCAAGGGGACAACTCCCAAAATGTATGAACCAAAAAATAAATGCATTCCCTTTCCACTAGGGGTGCAACACAACACAACATGACTAAGTTGTCCAAACCTATACTCCTAACATAGAACACGACTTTCCATAAAAGAAAAACTAAAACCCCACCCAAATGGTGAATTTCAGAACACGACATCCAAAATTACTCTCTGAATTTTGGAGATCTTAGTATTTTGAGATTTGAAGAAGACATTTTTTCTTTTTAACCTATGTCCATTCCTACTCGATCTTAGGAGAAGGGTTCAACTTGATGCAATATCCTTTCTTGGCAATGACTCCATGGGAGGTGTCCGTTGGGGATTGTGAACTAGATTTCTTCAATGACGTTGAGTCTGAAGTCTTAATGGGAGAAATAACAGAGCCAACACCATTCAAGTACTCAATATTTGTACCTTGAGAATCTGTTGTGGGAGGTGATCCAAGAGCAGTCTTCTCCCCCTCAAGATCATTTGTGGCAGAAGATTCACCCTTTGCATTGGGTGCAATGGTATAATGGTTGGATTCGGCACCAATCCACCTAGTAGGTTGATTTAGGATATCTTTGCTCCACTCAAACCCTTGCTTCTTGTTGCAGAGAGATGTAACATGGGAAGTTGAGAATCATTTCCTACATCTGAAGGGAATCTTTTTATAGTCTATAGGTTGTCTCCAGTGCCTATTTCCAACCTTTAAAGAGATTTATGTAAGAAGGCCTTTGGATAAGTCGACTTCCACACATAACCAAGCACAAGTAGAGTTTTCGTAGTTGATGGTTTCTTTGAAATATTGTGGTACTTGCCCAGTCGATTCGTAATGGCTACCAAACACCCAATCTCCCAAAATTTTAGAGGAAGGTAAGGCAATCTTACCCAGAGGTATGCTGAAGAAACTGTCTCTGTTTGAGGGTCAAAAGAAGGGAACCATGGCTTGATGCATAAAAAATCCCCACGAAAGATCCAAGGACCACTGTTAAGGATTAATTCTTTATCCTCCAAAGATTCAAATTCTAAGATGAAAAACCCCCTGTCACAAGGGTAAATACTAATTTGGGCCTCCATATACTCCTTCCAATTCTTGCTTATCCAAGTGTGCAGTTCACACAGTTTTGGCCAGACCTTCAAAAATCTGCAAATTAGTGCATGATCCTGCAAATACTCCTCTCTATCACTTGCGACCTCATCCATATAGATTTCAGGAACTAATTCTGAATGAGGAATTGCTATAGGCGAGCTTTGTAAAGTGAAGGGGCGGGGTGAAGAGGTATTAGGGTTTGGAGAACTTGAAGTAGGCAATGACCCATGTTGTGCTCGTCCAACACCCACACGAAAATCCAGACCAAGCGCCTCCTTGAAGTTCAGTCTAGGGTTTTCGTGCATTCGTGAGGGGGAGGAATTAGGTCACAAAACCCTAGCATTGTCTATGTTAAAGCGTGAATCAAAGGATTCCTTTCCACCATTAGTGCTACTGGAGAAAGTCCCTCCAGCACCCACGTCGGTCACCCGGGAGGTTGTGGAGGAGCAGAGTGTCGAACAGTCTGAATTCGGCATGCCCAAAGAGCCCTACGAAAGTGAGGGCGAGCCAGTAGCAGAAATTTTGCAGATTTGGGAAGCCACTCCACCCCTTGCGACCACACACTACAAGGACTCGTGCTTTTTACCGATGCCCTTGTCCATACCTGGAGCCAAGGAGAGAGCAGATCCACCACCATTTTTTAAGCCAGGTGAAGGCATGGGGGTGTCATCAAAATCCATAGGTCGGATAGCTTTCCCAAGGGCAGAAGCGAGTAGGGACATTTTTTTATAATCATTTTATAAATAAATTATTAGATAAATTATTTTATTTTATTTTATTTATTATATAAATTACTATCTTTTTATTTATTACATAAATTATTATTTATTTGATTTATTATATAAATTTTTTTTATTTTATTTGATTTATTATATAAATTATTTATTTTATATATATATATATATATATATATATATATATATATATATATATATAGTCATGCTTTCTTTAAACTTAGCCCCCTCCCACTATTTTTTTTTCCTCCACATAAACGACCACCTTATTTAGGTAAGAGTATATAAGTATATATGAAAAAAAAAAATTCATGCCCAAATTCTTTATGACGTGGGCATTAGACATGAGAGGTAATTTAATCTTCTTTTTTATTGTTTTATATCTTAACCAAGCAACGCCCTAACAAAGTCTCCTTTCCCTATGTCTTTTGTTTTGTATCCCTGTCGTAAAGTTCGTGGGGTTCCTGCTGGCATCAGACTGTTGGAAATGTCGGTGGGGTTCCCCCACGTAGAATAGCCTATCGACTAATGACCAATTTGATTGGTGATGTGATTTGTAGAGTGGCAGACAGACTACAAAGGTGATTGAAGTCAAAATCAAATCAATCAAACAAGGGAACGCATTAATTGCATATTCAAATTAGGGTTTTGGAGGTTGTCATGTTGAGTAAATTTAACAAACTTAAATTTGATGAGGAGAGTATATGACTCGATGTATAGGTGGATTGCTAAAGAAGATAATGAGAAAATCCTAGCAGAGGATTTGTAGAGGTGTGTGTGAGAGAGAGAGCTCTTAAGACAAATAGAGACTGCACTAACATAAAAAGGAAAAGTGCAGCAGAGTGTATGTGTGAGGTTTTGAGGTGGACAGAGAATGCAATAACATAAAAAGGAAAAATCCAGCAGAGTGTGTGTCTGTGTGTGCGTGAGAGCTCTTGAGGCAGAAAGAGAATGCACTAATATAAAAAGGAAAGGTGCAGAGAGGTGTGTATGAGAGAGAGTAGAAGCGGACAAAGAATACACAAGCAGTGAATGAGTAGAACCCAAACAAAAACTAGAGACCTTTATCAGTGTTAACATTCAAGGTGTAGAATAGAGAAAGGTGCAAGGAAGAGAATTGTGTTGCAAAGACAACAAAAAAGAATTGAGTAGCTCCAAATAAGGTTGCAACATTGAATTGGATTCATTAGAAACATATTGTAATATTTTTCATTGTAAATCTGATTGGTGGGTGCCATTAGATAACTGGGTAGGTGATAAATGTAGGGAGTTGGTGCTTCCTTGGAGTGGGTGCTCCTAAAATTGAGGGATATATGTATCCTTAGGGTTGGCTCCCTTAAACATTGTACTCCGAAGATATATATTATGAGGTTGGATTAGGATAGTAGATCCTAGTAGCTACTCACCGATGTTTTTCCCAACTTCGGTTTTCCATGTATATCTAGTGTTATAGGTTATTGTATGTGCATGTTTATTTCTCTACATATTTAGTTCAGTTTGCATTAAAGGGCTTAAAAGGAATTAACCAGTGTGAAGTGTTAAAGGGCTAAATTTTTGATGATTTACTGATTCACCCACAATAAATTATTATGTTCTAACATTTTCTAAATTTGCATACCCAAAAAATAATATAATAAGCCTAAATCAATCATTTGAAATTGATTATTGAGTTGAGAGTTAATATCACTAATCAAATTGTTAGAACTAGAAATGATAATCAAATCATCAACATATAAAATAATGATCACAACATTTAATATATAAATTTGGATCATTTTTACTTCTAACGAAACCTTGAGATGTAAAGAAAGCATTAATTTTAGAATACCATTCTCTAGGAGATTGTTTTAAACCATATATTGATTTATTTAATTTACAAACAAGGTTTTCATTACCTTCCTTAATAAAACTGAAAGGTTGAGACATATAAACTTCTTCATGTAAATTACCATTTAGTAATGCACTTTTAACATCTATTTGATGAATGGGCCAATGCATATGATAAGCTAAAGAAAAAACTAGTTTAATAGTTGGCATTTTAGCCACTGGAGAAAATGTTTCATTATAATCTAACCATTCCACTTGGGAGAAGCCTCTAGCAACTAATCTAGCTTTAAACTCGTTATTGGCATTGAACTTAGTTTTATACAACCATATAAATGAAACAATATTCTTTCCTTGAGATAAAGGAACTAAATCCCAAGGTTGATTTGCAATTAATGTATCATATTCTTCTTACATAACCTTTTCCCAGAGAGGTTGATTTTTAGTTTTTCATGAGTTTGAGGATCATTCTTATTCATAACTTTAGACATCAAAACATAATTATAATAGTTTATATTTCTAGCCTTAGATTGATTCATTCTAGCTAAAATATCCTCACTTTCTTATATAATTTTTTAAACCATTTAGACTTTCTTTTAGATGTATGAGTATCACCATTTGAAGAAGAATCATGATGAGAAGATTCAACATGATCATCTTCACTATCATGTTGACTAGGAGATACATTAGGAGGGTTTATAAGAGGATTATCCTCAATAACAACAACTTTATTTTGAGAAGATTCATTGTTATGCACTTTAGAACAATCATGAACACCATTTTCAGCAATGCATACATATCTAGCAACTTTAATTTTTTTAGTGATAAGATTATAAACTCTAGAAGCTTTATAATGTTTATCATACCCAATAAAAATATGATAAAAAGATTTAGAATCTAATTTTTTTCTTTTTTTCTTTAGGCTTATGAACATAAGCAATTGAGTCAAAGATTCTTAAATGCTTAAGATTAGACTTCCTACCAGACCAAGACTCTTCAAGAGTTATATCCTTTAAAGCTTTGGTAGGGGTTCTATTAATGATATAACTAGCACAAACATTTCTTTAGCCCAAAATTTATAGGACATTTTTTTTGCTTGTAGCATACATCTAGCCATTTCAATAATAGTTATATGCTTCTTTTCCACTACACCATGTTTTTGTGTATAGGGAATGGTTAGTTCATGTTTAATACCAAGTGACTTTAAATAACCATTGAAATGATTATTCACACATTCTTTACCATTATCAGTTCTAAGAATTTTGAGTTTAAAACTAGATTACCTTTCAATAAATTTATGAAATTCGGCAAAAATATCAAGAACTTGATCCTTACTTTAAAGAAAATAGATCCAAGTTCTTCTAGAATAATCATCAACAAAAATAAATGCATACCTTGATCCTTGGATGGAGTTATTCTCCTTGGGTCCCAAAAGGTCACTATGGACTACGTGCAACTTATGATGTGCCCTCCATGCTTGACCTTGTGGAAAGGGATCCTTATGTATCTTACCACTCATGCATCCTATGCATACAATTTTAGATGGAAAAAATTCAGGCAATCCTTCTACCATATTAGATTCTTGTATCAAGGCAATATTATTAGCATGGATATGACCAAGTATTTCATACCAAAAATTGAAGTCAATGTTAGATAGTAAATAATATTTAGAATGAGAAAACTCATAAAATTTGAATAAATTATCTTTGTCTAAATTAGCATTAGCAATGACTTTATAATTTTGTTTTGGATCAATCACATAGCACATATCTTTATAGAATTCTATTTTATAATCTTGACAAATCTCATCTACTGAAAGAAAATTAGGCTTTAATTCACAAACATACAAAACATCATGTAACTTACCATTAGGTACATTCACATCTCCAATTTCTTATTACTTTACATCTATGATTATTACCAAGTTGAAGTGGAACATTAGACATCTCAAGTCGCATGGATTCAAATACCTCTTTATGAGAAGTAACATGTAGAGAAGCGCCTTAATCAATAACCCATTCAAGAGGTTTTGAAACATTATAACTACAATTTTCTTCTAGATTGGTTTGCATTGTTGTTAAACCTATTATGATTAGGTTTATGTTTTTTATTATTTTCCTCATGGGCTTTTTATCATTTTATTTTTTAAAATAAGTGTTAGACTAATGACCATCTTTATCACAAAAATTACAATGAAGCGGGTCCTAGAAGAATTACTTTTTCTAGTATTAATAGTATTATTATGATGATATTTACCTGATTATAATATTATTTATTACGAGGCTTAAAATTTTGCTTAAGAGTTTTAGACATAAAAGAATGCTCACTATTTTTAATATTACCAAATTGAATCAATTAAATAGCTTCTTTTCTTAATAAATTTCAAAAAATATCTTAAGTAATGCGAGTAGCTTATGAAGGAATAGCTAATTGAGCATCAATATTTGTAATTGTAGCATCGAAAATTATCACCCTTGACAATCTCACACTATGATTTTCTCCCCCCTACATTTGCTTGGACCTAATTATGCAATAATTACACATTTAATAAACATATCTGGAAAATCAAACATGGGAAATTTGAAATTATGCATTTAATATTTTTCCCCGACAAGTGTTTGATCCCAAAAAATAGGAATCTAGTTTAGGACACATTGCAACCTAGACCAACACTTTTGGCTCTAAATTTGAATATGTCGATGTCTGTAATTTATTATTTTAATTTTTAATTTTATTTATTGGCCATCAATATTTGATTTTTGGAGAATTAGAAGAATTACATATAAATTCTAGTCTTTTCATCATTTGAAATCCTAAGGAGAGCTAGAAAATCTATTGAGAAAATTGAAGATCCTAAAATCAGTCAAGGGTAGTCAAGGGCTGAATTAACAAAATTATTACAACATTTTCATCAATCAAATTCAAGTTTGTAAGACATCAAGAAGAATGAAGCAATTTATGTGCAAGGAGCTATCATGATCAATCATGTCAAATCATGAATATGTATTGGTTTATCCTCTACATGCTAGTTGTAGCAATCTATTATGTTTTATGAGCTAATATTTGACAAGTATAACAAGAAATCAAGACATCTATTAATCATTTTTTTGGAAACTTGTGTGACATCACTTCATCAAGGGTTTTCACATCAAGGTAACATTATCATTTGTCATTTATCAATTTTAGTCAATCATTACTATTTTGGCCTCTGCTCAACCTAGGGCATGCCCTCTTGATCATCATCAATCATTGTATGTGGAGGTAGAAATACCAAAATGGGATTTGACTTAGGCAAGCCCTATACAACACAAATTTTTCCCCTATTTTCATGTGTGCAAGTCAGATCTGGAGGTTTTAGAAGAAGACAATTTGGAAAAATAGAGTCTAGACCTTAATCTATATCTCAAAACTTTCAAATCCAAAAAAGGAGTCCAGTCTAGGGTGAAATACGCCCTAGACCAGCCAATTCAGGCTCAAATTCATAATGCAGATTCCTCACTATTATCACTTCTTAGATCCACGTTAATTCTATAATCATTTTCATATGTTCACTAATTATACTTTCAGAGTTAGGGTTGTATGTGAAATAGGCTTGTCAAATCGCAAATCAAATTTTTCATCCTCATAATTCAAAAATAAACATAAATCATGGGAGGTTGGCTCTCCCTTGTGGCAGCAATTCAATCATCAAACCCTATTTAATTTATATTTAATGTTGAGTCAAGTGAAAAGGAGATAATCTTAGTTATCCTAATTAGATATACGATCACTTTTCCTACTCAATATTTTGGTGAGCTTGATATATCATACTTTCATTTTTTATTTTTATTAGCATACATTCTAAAAATTAATTCAAAACCTATGTGCTTTGAAGATCTTGCATTTATTTCATTTCCAAAATTATGCACTTGAATCATTTGTCCATCAAAATTAAAAAGACAAAAATTAAAAAATATTTTGAATTTAATTGTATAATTTCATATCTGATTTTCCCTTTTTAGGGATTAGATCTGAGTTATTTTAATTGAGAAATTCAAGTTCGATATTTTTTTTTCATTTTTGCATGCATATTTAGTGAAAACATTGAAAAAATAAAGAAATTGCATAGTATTTTCATTTTAAAAGATCAAGAAGCATTGATTTTCTATAATTTTTTTAAAAATTAGCCAATTATAGTATTTCAATTTTTGAAAATCATCATTGAACATACTTCATTATCCTAAAAATATCAAAAAATTACATGCATATATGTGATCCATATAGAAAAAATAGGTTTTGTGCATTTTCATAATATTGTTCACTTCTAGACCTGAACCTTTGAAAAACATGACCCTTAGACACTATAGGTGGTTTCCAGATTTTGAATATTCTAAAAATACCTATCTAGTCTAGGGCACATTACGCCCCTATCTAGTCAATTTTGGGCTAAAAATTTATGTGTGAAACCCTGTCTGTGGTCTCTAGTCAAATTCGATTCCTATTTTTGGCAGTTTGTCTTGAAACTTTCAGATTTTGTAATGCATTACCAATTTTCCCTAATTTACTTAATTTAGTACAATACCCTAAAAAAGGACAATAATAAGATGCTTTCTTTTCAAAATTTTGGTTGACATAGAAAAATATGACGTCTAAAAAAACTGGGGCACTGCCTCGAACCCCATTTTATGTCGTCAAAGGGATATACGTCAGCCTTCAACTAACCAATATTTTTTCTACCTATGAGAACATTGTTATGAAATAGAATAAAATGATTGATATATTTATTAACATCACTTTACCTAATTTCATTCTTCTCCCAACATCTCTCCTATTGGTGAGGGTATTTTGGTGGAAGAGGATGCACCCATTGGCAATCATGTCAGTTCTTCTTTGAATATCTCTCATACTTGTGAGAGTATCTTGGTGCAATATGATACAATCATTGAGAATTGTGAGAATCATGTTTTTTTATCTCCTAATACCTCTCCTACTTGGGAATATATTATGGCACAAGAGGATGAAATCATTGATACATTTTCAAATGATAGTAAGGTAGCTTGCATAGATGAAGGTTTAAAATTGACATTAGGTCCTCCATTGATAGAAGATTGCCAACAAGCTGAAATTATACACCTAAATTTGACTATTAGACCTCCTAATACTCCTTTAATTATTGGACCTCCTAAACCACCTCTCATTATAGGACCTCCTAAACCCCATGGCCATATCCTAAACTTTGCAAAATAACTCACTAGTAACCATGTGCAACAAGATGTGTTGAAGCAACCAAGCTATCATAAAATTGCTCACACATATAACACTTGAAATAAGAAGCAACCAAAACAACTTCCAACATCCATTCCATTACCTCAACCATATCTTCCACCCCCACCTAGTCTTCCTCAGCGTAGTGGTAAAGAATATGGTATTTTTGAGAAACTTCATAATACTCTAGCCATTAACTCCATTTGAGACTTGATTCAAACATAACCTACATACCAAAAGATGCTCCAAGAGGATTTGCAGAAGATTGATATCTCACCCTTTTTCAAACCAAAGGATGTAGCATCCTTGTTTGATTTTATGCTAACAACAAAGTTGGATATTACCTTCCCTTGACATGAATTATCCTCACTTGAGATCTAAAATAAACATAAGGCTCTAATGATAATGGTTAGAATTAATAAAATTGGAGTTAGATGTACTATTATTGATAATAGATTAGGTCTTAATGTTTGTAGCATGGATCTTCTAGATAAACTTTGTTTGGATGAGACTCTCATAGAACCTAATGATCTTTCTATTTGTGGCTTTAACAATGTTAGTAGGAAACAATTAGGCAGAATCACACTACCCATTAATGTAGGGCTCATGGTTTCACCTACCCCTATCCATATCATGTTAGGACCTCTTTCATATAACCTTCTCCTAGGTAGACTATGGATTCATGCCATTAAAGGAGTACCATCTACTCTTCACCATGAAATGAAATATAAATACAATAATGAGATATATACGATAATAGTAGATGAACAAATTTATGATTCACAAACTGAAGTTGAACATAACGCTTCCAACTCTCTTAATACCTTGATTCCATCTTCAAAATTTGACCTATTACCATCCAATGATAATGATACTATGGGTACACTCTTGGGTGATGATTTGGGGTCATTATATTTTACACCTTATTTCAATGAAGAGTCTAAAATCTCGCCATCAAAGTCCAAAGATTCAAATACAAATGATGATCATGATATTCCTTTATCTTTAAACACATATTTGGTGAAAATTGAGGTTCATTAGATTTTACACCCTCCTTTATGGGAGAGTATAAAATCTCACAATATAAACCTAAGGAGTCTTATGTTTCATTCACTCGATCTTCTACATCAACAAATCTAAAAACATCACCCCTCAATGGTGATGGGGGATCTTTAGCTTTTGTCCCTTGTGTTTTGGCAATGCCTAACTAAAAAAAACTTTAAAATAACTTGCATTCTTATGAAATAATCAATTCTTCTAATACGAATTTAGACAAGACTTCTACATTTGAGTTGGATGAATGTTATGGGTTTGGATATAAAATACTTTCTAAAAATGGATATAATGAAAATATAGAACAAGGATTTAAGTATCATGCAAAGTCTATGATGTATCTATCAAAAAGTGATTTAGGTTTCCAACCTTCTTCTTTGTCTTCATCTCATCCACTATCATATACTATATTTAAAACATCATGTGGTAAGTGAGCAAGCTTTTCTTCACAAAAGAAAAACTTGTCTCCTACACCTTTATCAGAGCAAGAGCATAATTTTTAAGGCTCATCAAAGCCTGCTTGATTACTCTTCCCCCTCCAATGTGAAAGAAATTTTATAATAATCTCTTTTTGTGCATATCATCAAGTGTGTGGTCATTCCACAAATGAATGCCAAGCCTTAAATATTAAAATACAACAACTTAGTGATTATTTTTCTCTTCCATGTGTTGATGCACCTAATCCTTATAAATAATAATAATCTCTTTTATGGTGTTTCTCCTCACTAAGTGGCATTTATAGCTTCATGTGTTTGTTCATTGTCATTCATTATGGTACAATCTTAAGTATAACCATATCTCTTTCTCTGGTAGCAACATGATAGTTCCTTGTATGGTTGGATTTTCCTTTACACTTGGGGGGCAAGTATAACTAGTATTTGGAGGTGTTTATTTTTGCAAGGATCCCCTCTTCCCCTTTTTTTCCTTAAAATACCAACATAGCAAGTATGTTGACATTTTAAGGGGGTCCATATCACCCTATCCATTTCATAGGTGTCTTATGATATTCAAATTATTGGTGTACCTCTTTGGTGGTGGTGTTGTTTATAACACCCCCTAAGGTGTGGTTATCAATTTGTCCCCTGTGATATTAAGCATTGATTTGTCCCCCCTAACGTTAAACTTTTGTACACTCCTTGAAGCATGATTAGTAAAACAATCCGTGGATTTGGAATAATGAAGCTTGTTGATTCGTGAACTTGAGCATGTTTGCATGGCCACCTAGCATAACACACCTTGATTTCTAGTGGATGCATTAATTTCATAGGTGATTTCACATCCTTATGGGAGCACCATTTTATTTAAACAACACATTCGACAAATGATGTTTGGTATTAGAAACAATTTTAAGACTAGGGTCTCTTTAACCTACCGACTTGAATCCTTTTAGTATTAACCTTGTGTTTTTTATTTGTGATTATTATATGCCTTGTGATTTTTATGTGTTTTCTTTGTGTCTACTTTGTACGTCATGTTATGTTTGTATTATGTTATGTTTTTTTTCGTCTTCATCGTGTATGCTTCATGTTTATCATGTTGTATTAAATCTCATAAATGTGTGTTCCTTTGTCCTCATGTTTCCTTGCCATAGGATCTTGAATCATGTGGGCTAGCACATCCCCTAGATTCAACACCATCCTATCTCTTCAATATTTAAATAATTGAACCCCTCTTGACATATTCTTACTTTCTAAGCATAAATTCATACTCTCACTAAAGTGGGGGCTAAATTTAGTGCCAAAAATTATCACCCTTAAAAATTTCACATGAAGTTTTGCTCCCCCTATGTGCTTGGACCTAATTATGAAATAATTACACATTTTATAAACATCTTTGTAAAATCAAACATGGGAATGAAATTATGCATTTATTATTTTACCCCAACACTTTTGATCCCAAAAAGCAGGAATCTAGTCTTGGGTGCACTTTTGGCTCCAAATTTGAATATGTCAGTATCGATAATTTATTATTTAAATTTTCAATTTCATTTGTCAACCACCGATATTTGATTTTTAGGAAATTAGAAGAATTGCATATAAATACTAGTCTTTTTCATCATTTGAAATCCTAATGAGAGCTATAAAATATATTGAACAAATTATAGATGCTAAAATCAATCAAGGGTAGTCAAGGGCTGAATTAGCAGCATTATTAAAACACTTTCATCAAATATATTCAATTTTACAAGACATCAAGAAGAATGAAGCAATTTATGTGCAAGGATCTATCATGATCAATCATGTCAAATCATGAAGATGTATTGAGTTATACTCTACATGGTAGTTGTAGCAATCCATTATGTTTTATGAGCTAGCATTTGGTAGGTCTGTCAAGCAATAAAGGCATCTATTAATCATTTTTTGTGGAAACTTGTGTGGCATCACTTCATCAAGGGTTTTCACTTCAAGGTAACATTATCACTTGTCATTTATCAATTTCAATCAATCATTATTGTTTTGGCCTCTGCCCGGCCTAAAAACCCTCTTGATCATCATCAATTATTATATATGGGGGTAGAAATACCAAATGGGATTTTTCTTAGGCAATCCCCTATACAACACAACCTTTTCCCCCATTTTCATGTGTGCAAGTCAAATCTAGAGGTTTTGACAAAAGATAGACTGGAAAAATAGAGTGTGAACCTTAATCTAGATCTTGAAACTTTTAAATCCAAAAAATCAAGAGTCCAACCTAGGGTGCATTGTGCCCTAGTTCAACTAATTCGGGTTCAAATTCACAGTACAAGTTCCTCATTATTATCAATTCTCAAATCTAGGTCAATTCTGTAACTTTTTGTTTTCATCTATTTGCACATTTTTAGATCCAGGGTTGTGTGTCAAAGAGGCTTGTCAAATTGCACATCAAATTTATCATCCTCACAACTAAAAAATAAACATAAATCCTAGGAAATTGGCTCTCCCTTGTGGTAGCAATTTAATCGTCAAACCCTAGTTAATTTATGTTCAATGTTGAGTCAAGTGAAAAGGAGATAATCTTAGTTATCCTAATTGAATCTAGGATCACTTTTCCTACTCAACAATAATAAATTGTTGAAATTTTCTCGGAAGAAATTTCTTAAGAACAAAATGAATTAGTCTAAGAACTTCAAGATTTACTCCTAAACCATATAATTGACTATTTAACGCATCAAATTTAACAAAAAATCATCTATAGTTTTAAAATTAGTATACCTCAAATCTTCAAGTTGATCTTGAAGTTGTATCTTCCTTGACTCATTTGAACTGTATAAATAATTTTGAGGATCTCCCATGCTTCAAAAACTTTTACACAATCATCAATAAAATAACTATAAAAAAAACTAATAATTTTTTTTTATATACATAAGAGTTTATATTATATTAATTTAAATATGAAAACATACATCTGTCTGCTAAGCAAAAAAATTCACCAACTGGCCAAAGCCCAAAAACTACCATTCTATCTACATCCATCACAAAGAATAATTTCAAAGCAAAATTTTAAAAAATTGGCATTATTGCTGCCAAAACCAAAAAAAAAGACACTATACCCAAATACTGCCATTAGACTATATCAATTTTTTTGCAAAGAAAGGAAACCACACAATTCACAGGAACCCATTGAGATTGGCAAAGGACACAAAATCCTCCACCCATTCAAATCCACCAAGCACCATTAACCCTAGCAACTTCTTTAAGTACTCCACTGCCATAGCCATGATCATTTGATGGTACATGAGATTCATGGTGCTCAAATCCAAGAGGAAGGGAAAGAATTTGATCGCCTCATCCATGTTCTGCAAAAGCTCCAAACCCGCAGGACATAGGATCCCTATGCCAATGATCGCCACTTTCAGAGTCTCCTCCACACCACCAAGCAACTCTTTACTAAACAACCACACCAAAAACTCCTTTTCTTGCAGCTTAGGCACTCGGCTATCCAACAAAGAAGCCAAAAAATGTGAGGAAATGTGGGCATTGTCCCTCCCATACTCATTTCGTTCAATGTGGCCTTTCTCCATGACCATCTTTACTATTGCAACCACGAGAGCATCATTATTAAGCAAGAATCTCTTTAACCTTTGAGTTGTTATCTCTTTGAACACAACCTGCCTCATCTTTTCCCTCAGAGAAATTGGAGTGTCGGCACCAAACCATGCCAATCCCTCCACCAAAATTGCAATTACAAAGTTTGAACGTCTAGCCGAAGCCATCCTTGGATGACACCAGAAGCAGAACAAAGGCTTTCCACCAACTCTGCACCTACCACAACTTACCCACACCAAAAGTTTTCTATGCAACAAAATCGATGCCTGCACTCATAAATAAAGCCTGTGATTATCGATTAATTCCAGCTTCCCACAAGCCAAACATAATTTTGATGCAAGGCTAGTTTTCTTTGCACGAACAATTCCATCCTTCCTCCCATGCCCTGTATACAAAGCTTTCCTTAGAAAACGTGCTCTTAACTCTTAGCCATCATTGAAAGTACTCACCAAATCCAAGAAGATCGAGCTCATACCCTAACAACCACCTCCATGTTGGATGCCTCATGAGGATGCCACCTCGCAAACCAACGATAAGCCCTCTACCAGCTTGGAGGGAAAACAACTAATGAAATTAATATTTACATATATATATATTAAATATTTATTTTAAAATAACTATAAAAAACTTAGAAACTTAATTGTTAATTATAAATATTTTAATATTTTTTATAAAAAAAAACCATATATAAAAAAAATAAACAATTTAAAGTTCTTATTTAAAAAAACATTAAAAAAGATCTTTTCAATAAAGTAACTATTAGAAAAAGCTTCCTAAACTTTTTACCAAAAAAAAATGAATTGATCAAAAAAGACTCGGGTGGGAGGAATGACGATTAAAAAAAATAGGTTTTAGTTTTTTCGAAGAGGATCCAAAGATGGGGGACACCCAAGAGAAAAGGGCACAATCTGCAAAAAAAAAAAAAAACTTTTTGTTTTTGTAGGTGAGGGCAACTAAGGAGAGGTTGACCAAGGGAGAATGCAAGGAGCGACAAGAAGATTAAGATGTGGAAAGGAGATGAGGTAGGGGTAGAAAAAGAGGGGTGGGTTTTCTTAAAAAAAAATCAGAACTTTCATAGATCGCCCTTCTAGAGGCTCGGGAGGTCAAATACTTTGGTTTTGTAGGAAAAAAAGAAGAGAGGATACAAACCTCTGTGTAAAAAATATAGAGGCTCAGATGAGAAAAATCAAATCATTTTTTATGTAGAAAACTTTTATATTTAAAAGGAGCAAATTAAATGTATTAAAAGAAACTTTGATGCATAATTTATTTAAATTTGGTATTAAAATGCAAATTGAGTATTTTTGAAAGAAAAAAAAATTGTAAATTTAAATTTGTTTTGCAAATATTTTTGAACAAAGGAAAATAAAATAAGATAAGATAGAATAATAATTTTTCTTATAGATTTTTAATAAAAAAGCTTATATGAAATGTATAAAGAATTATTTTTTAAAATGTTATTTGTAAATTTATAAAAATTTATTGCAGATTATAAAAAGAAATTATTTTTGAGAAAAAATATTTTTTACCTATAGATTAGTAAAAAAAATTGAAAGATTATTTGAACAACTTCAAATAGAGATTCGAAAAAATAGATTATATGCATGCAAATTTAAAAAAACTTTATATTAGATTTGAATTGAAATTTGAACAACGAACCCTTATTTGAGGTTTCAAAAAATAATTCAAAAATATTTTACACCTACAAACTAAATAGGATTAGAATCTAGAATTTTTTTAAAAAACTTTAAAAAATTGTTTCTTACACAAAAGATTAATAATCAATAGGGTTAGACAAAAATTTGTTGGATGATTAAATGAACTTAAAAAATTTGACTTTTTAAAAATGGTGGGCGGTATAGGTATGTGGGCAATAGTCGCAAAGCAAGAATGGTTGTTAGAGAAGTTGCAACAGAGGGTCGACACTATGGAGAAGAAGTGCTTGGAGGCAAAAATATCTAGTGCAGGCACAAGCTTGGTTGGATGGATCAGGATTCTTTGGGCGCTCACCACGCCATGGGAGCCAATGCAATCCTATTGGGAAGAAGGTGTTGAATAAACCGAATACTGAGAGGGGGGGTGAATCAATATCCACTAAAACTTATTGAACAATCACCTTTAATTACATTGTAGCATAAAATAGATAAGAGCAATAACAAAACATGAAATTCCACAACACAAGAACACCATAGTTTACATGGAAAACCCAATGAGGGAAAAACCACGGTGAGGATTAAATCACAATATATAGTTCTATCAATACCGGTAACAAAGAAGCTCACTGTCAAATACAAAAAATCTCATTGCTTATAAGGACTTGTTGTCCAAACATGGAGGCTCCCTGCCTATAGAAATTGTGTAAACAAAAATGGCTAACCGCTAGAATTGAACTGAGAAGTTACACCACATGTGTAGATTCAATTCCATGATGTTCAAAGTATTCGCTCACATGACAATGGACCAGCATATAAACTCCTATTTTCATACTTCGCTTACCACACACATCCTTTCGCACATTCCTATTTTCTTCTTCACACTTTTTTTTTCTCTTCAAACTATCTTGCATATATACTTGATATATCTACATACAT
This sequence comes from Sequoiadendron giganteum, assembly GCA_007115665.2. Taxonomy (NCBI): domain Eukaryota; kingdom Viridiplantae; phylum Streptophyta; class Pinopsida; order Cupressales; family Cupressaceae; genus Sequoiadendron; species Sequoiadendron giganteum. The sequence goes on from CM021105.1 coordinate 508,076,836, forward strand.
CAATTAGGTCACCATAATTGGATGCAATTCATATTTTGAAAAATGATAACTTGTCGGGTTCATATAAAGCTTTTTCAAATGTAATTCACCCGTGTCATGCAACATCATGTTAGCTAGGACCAAAGTCGAGTCTCACATATAATCCACAATTCATGTTGAGTTATTAGGTTGGGCATGATTAACCTAATACCGAATGAAATCACAAAAACCAATGCCATCACACCGTCCAATCATATGAACATCTGAGAATACATACATACATGCTTCCAACAATCATAAGCCTTTTCCCAAAACCTTAGATCATACTAATTACCAAAGAGAATATGCGGACCAAAATACCAAAGCAAATATCAAATGAGATAAGCTTGCTCTACACGATGGTATAAGGTACTAGACCAACATGGTGACATCAATGACAATATAAGACATACTTCCAATAATCTCCCCCTTTGGCATTGATGGCAACATGTGCAAAATTCCAATTCAAAAACTCTCCTTCAGTCTCAAAACAAATTCTCTCCAAATCTCTCCCCCTTTGACATCAATGGCAAAGGGTGCCAAAAAAAACGTAAACATGGTGACATCCAATATTCAAAGATTCAAAATTTCAAAAAAACTTCAAAAACTTTCAAGCATCCAATCCTCCAAAGTTCTTTCAAACCAGAATAACACTTTTCACCTAGAATACCTTTTTGTACCTTTCTTTGATAACAGGATGTAATTTCTTCCATTCAAATATTCCAGAGTCCATTCTTGTACGCATACTTTCCAATAGATCCAACAATGTGAAAGAGGATGACCAATCTGTGGATGAACATTGTTTTTCACATTCTTTTGCATTAGAGATCTTTCTAGAAAGGTGGTCTAACCGGACCTCAATAATTCCCTTAAGAAGCCAGAAGGTCTTCACTACATCATCCCTTTTTCTCTACACAATGATCATTTCAGCTTTTAGTTCACCAACTCTCTGCCTTTTCTTTCCCTATTTGTCTTCAAAAATATCAAACTTCTTTCCAATATTGTTCACCTCAGATTCAATTGCTTCAATTCTTCTTTTGAAATTATCTACTATAGCAGGTCATCGGAGACAATACTTGTATATGTCTGACATTTCCTTTATGCACTTTTTTGTCTCCATGATTAGTCCAGATAGCCTTTTCTTTGCTTTAGAACATCTCTCTTCAACCAAAGCTTCCAACTTGCATCCTTCCGAACCTTCAAGCAACATTTTTTCTTCAACTATTTCAACTAAATGTTCAAGTAAGGAATCAAAAACGATAGATACATCAATACCTTTACCAAGTAGATATTCAACTATAGCATCATCAATTTTAAGTCTGTCAACAGGAAAATCCGTACTCCACAAATCACCAATTTTCTTCTTTTTCCCTTTTATTAACATAGTCTGGATGTCATCTGGATTGGAAGATTCTAATCCAGCTAGAGTTTCTTCTTCTACTTCCTTCTCTTCAGGAATAACAATGATATTTTTGGAGAGAGCTTTTCTTTTCTTTGATTCCAAAGGGGAATCAATAGTGACTACTTCCAATTCTTTTGTTTCGGGGGAAGAACCTTCCTCAAATCGACTCAACATAACTTAACCAGAGCTCATTACATTCTGCAAGGATAAGAAAAAGTTTTTACACACGCTTGCTTTATTCTCTAAACTTTCCAAGTGTCTGCATATCTATCTTGCAACGGGAATCCTAGATTCCCCACTCAACATCTTTCTTTCCTAATAGCGATTTCAGAAAATAGAGTACCAAGCATGTAAGCAAGGATCCAAAATGAAATGGGCATCCTTCTCCCATTGACATTTGTATGTTCTCAGTGAGATTTTCAAGAATTAGCTTACACAAATCAAACTGCTTGTTTTCTTTTACCATTTTATGTGCCAAATACACAACAATAGTTGAAGTAGAGCTTTCTCGATTTCTGAAATTGATTTGATAAGAAATGCCATACGTACCATACCTAACCAAGGAATCGGCAATAGTGTCAATTAGCATTGTTCGGGGATCTTTGTCAACTCTTGTCATTTCCTCTACTTCCTTGTATTTTATAATCTTTCGTCCAGGAAGTTCTCCAACGCTGCACAATTTGGTAACCACTTTGCTTACTTCCTTCATAATAGGATAGGGTTTTTCCAATACAATGCTGCCATCCTTGAATTTTCTCAAAAGGAACAAAATAAATTATTTGTCAACAAACCAAGGGAATTCTCCCCATAAATCCAAACCTAGGGTTTGTAAGTTTCATAAATCGCTTGGTTCCAACCTTAATTCCATCTTCATAATTTTTTGATGATCAAATTCATCTAGCTCAAATCCTTTTAACTTCAGAGGGATATTCCCACTCGATCCTCTGTTAGAAATTTCTATTATAGATCTTAAAAAATCAACAAGAAATTCTAGTATTACCTTCTTCTGTGACTGTGAGAGAGGGAAACTTTCGTTACTTGCTTTCGAATGTTCATAATGTTCTCTCGAAGGGCTTAAGATCGCTTCAGAAATGCTTCAAGAGAGTTCCAAGTCACTCTACGAATCCTTTGAATGTATTTGATGATTAAAAAAGAATTATGAAATTTCCTTTATACTTCATCATTTTTCCCTAACTTACATTAATTGCAAAAAAGTTGACAAGCTTCTCTTCCACTCTGTTGAGAAACCCTAATTTACTCTATAAAAGAACGTGCTCGCTCTTTTTCTTCTGGTTTCTTTTGCATCACTTTTTTCCTATAATTCCTTACAACATATCCACGTGCCAACACCTGACACGCTATACTTCTGGGGGTTTAATTGATTTTCTAAAAAATCTCTCCCTAAGACTGAGCTAGGTCTAATTTTTGGAGGATTCATCTACACCGGATGAGGGTACACACGCATCAATAGTCTCTGATTCTTCTTTATTTTTCCATATCTTTTTCATTTCCTGCTTAACTTCTTCCTTATCAATATTTTCCACCGGTTTATTATCTTCCACCTAAGCAGACTGCTTTTCCTTTCTATTTTTGCACACCTTTGAGATGTGTCTTGGTTTCTTGCAATAGTAATTAACAATATTTCTCTAACTTGTCTTATTTCCATTAGTCCATGTTTTACATTGATTCAATTTATGTCCAAACATGTTACAAATATAGCAATAGCCATTAAATGGTTGATTTATCTTTTTTCTATTGAACCTATTCATCATCATCTTTACTGAAGATCTGCACTCAGTAGCTTTATGTCCTATCTTCTTGCATGTATAACATTGTCCAGAGAAGGAACCAAAAAATGATTCAACCTACTCCTACACTCAATTGCCTTATGACCAAATTTATTACATGAAAAATAAACACCATTGAATGATGATTACCTTTGTGCATTTGATTGTCTGATAGGTGATCTCCTTCCAGAGTTTCTTTTTTTCTTTCCTTTATCTTGAGTCTTCTAATTCATTACTGGATTTGATTTCTGCATTTTTTAATCAGCTTCATTACCTAATCCACTTTTGTCTTTAGAAGGTTTTTGTCCTATTATTAATTCATCAAGCTTGGTGGAACTTGTCTTGAAGTCCTCTTCATAGAGTTTTTCTTTCTCAAGTTTTGTTTTTAGATTCATCACTTCCTGTTCAAGCCTAGAGAAAACATCATCTTTGCTTTGTATTATTGTTTTTAAGAATTCTTCAACTTTCTTCTTTTCATCTATCTTCAAATTTAGTCTAGTATTCTCATCATTTGCTTGTTCAATTATTCACTCACTTTTTGTATCTTTCTTTGAATTTATTTAACTGCTCTTTCAATTTTTGGACACATTCATTTGCTTCATCGAGATTCTCCTTCAAGTCTTTGTTTTCAATTTCAGCCTTGTCAAGATCTTCAAGGGCAGTTTGGAGCTCTTCTTTATCCATTTATTCAATCTGCAAGATCTCCTCAAGTTGTTAGATTTCTCCAAAGGCACTAGATCTCTGATACAAATTGTTGAATAAACCAGATACTGAGAGGGGGGGTGAATCAAAATCCACTAAAACTTATTGAACAATCACCTTTAATTACTTTACAACATAAAATAGATAAGAGAAATAACATAACATGAAATTCCACAACACAAGAACACCAGAGTTTACGTGGAAAACGCAATGAGGGAAAAACCATGATGAGGATTAACTCACAATATATAGTTATATCAATACTAGTAACAAAGACGCTCACTACCAGATACAAAAATCTCACTGCTTACAAGGACTCACTATCCAAATATGGAGGCTCACTGCCTACAGAAATTGTGTAAAAAAAAATGGCTAGCCGCCAGAGTTGAACTAAGAAGTTACACCACATGTGCAGATTCAATTCCATGATGTTCAGAGTATTTGCTCGCATGACAATGGACCAACATATAAACTCTTATTCGTATACTTCGCCTACCACACATATCCTTTTTCACATTCCTATTTTCTTCTTCATACTTTTTCTCTTTAAACCATCTTGTATATATAACTGATATATCTACATGCATCAATTAGGTCAGCCTGATTGGATGCAATTCATATTTTCAAAAATGATAACTTGTCAACTTCATATAAATCTTTTTTGAATGTAATTCACCCATGTCATGCAACATCATGTCGGTTGGGACCAAAGTTGGGTCTCACATATAATCCATGATTCATGTTAAGTTATTAGGTCAGCCATGATTAACCTAATACTAAATGCAATCACAAAAACGGATGCCATCACACCATCCAATCATATGAACATCTTAGAATACATACATACTTGCTTCCAACAATCATAAGCCTTTTCCCAAAACCTTAGATCATACTGATTACCAGAGAGAATATGCAAACCAAAATATCAGAGCAAATACCAGATGAGATAAGCTTTCTCTACACACCGGTACAAGGTACCTGACCAACATGGGGACATCAATGACAATATAAGACATACTTCCAACAGAAGGGCTCTTGAACATCAAACCCAATGGGAGGATTGAGCTAGATCTTGGCTAGAAACTACCAGAAAGCCCTGGGTTCACCCTAATAATCGGGAGTGTTTTGGGGGTGTAAACTTTGGGGAGAGATCTTGGTTCCAAAGAAATGCAAACATAAGGAAAGTGTATGTTCCACCACAATATTGGTGAGAATTGAATCCTTCCCTAGGAGGTCAAGGAAGTATCTCAGGCCACCCCTTAAGGATCCTACCTTGGGGGATTGGAATGGGCGGCTGAGGCAAAGCAAGAGAGAGACTATGGTGGCTCAAACTAACCACTAGAAGAGGGTCCATGCAAAAATGAATTCATGGATGAACCTAGAGGCTGGTGGATAGTACAAAGAAGACCCCCACTTTTCTATTGAAGTAAATACAATTAAAACAAATAGAGACCGATATCTGGGAAATGAGGATCAAATGGAGTGAAAGGAAGTCAATGTGCAAGTGAAGTCTAATGCAAGGAGAGATAATGATGTCTCTAGTAAAGGGATAGTCATCAATGAGTTGTGAAGAAAGGGTAAGGTTATGATCATCCCTAATAAAACCCTAAGAATTTATATGGATATGTTGAAGGAGTGTGGTTTCTTCACAAAATGGGGAGGAGGTAGATGTTCTATGGAAAAGATGGTGGATTGGTGGAGAGACCAATGCGGCATAGAGGTATGAATCATTTTTTTGTCCTATATCTTTCTTCTATTTATTTTCCCATCACCACAATTGAATCAAAACAACATGTTTGAAAAAATCTTGTAAATGGACAAAACAGGGTTTTACATAAAAGAGTGGGAGCCAAATTTCAACCCCCATAGGGATGAATTGGACAAAATGAAAGCATGGGTAAATTTGCACAATTTTCCCTCTAAATATTGAGATGAGGAGGTCCTAAGTCTAATATGGAATCAATTGGGTGCTTATATTGGGGTAGATAAAGCCTTGCTTCATGGAGAAATGAAGGTTGCGTGAGAATCTATGTAGAAATCAATCTGGGTAGCAAACGCCTAGAAGAACTAGAAATTATTATGGAGGAGGGTAAGTGGTGTCAAGAGATAGATTGGGGTCCCTTTTCTAGCAAGGTCCCTACCTTTTTGAAATTTTATGCCATGAACAAGGCTTTAGAATTGAAATTTGGAAGCTTGGTTGAGTCAAGTAGTGGAGTTGTGAATGGTGGGACAATACTAATGAATGAGGAAAGCCATAGTTAGGAGATAGAACAAGTTGCACTAAAAGAGAATGGGGATCATGAGTATGAAGAGGAGGAAGATTTTTCTATAAAGGAGAATGCAAATGGGGCTTTAGAGTGGTTCCTAAAACCACAAGAAGATCAAGGGACCAAGGAGGAAGTTTTGGGTCTAAAGGAAATTATGGGAGTGGGATATGAACTGACGAGCTATGTAGCCCTCATAGAGGAAGAAGTATAAAATTTATATGTGGGTGAGGATGATGATGGTAGTGTCTAGGGTGAACTTCTTAAGGATAATAATCCCTTAGAAGAAGTGGAAGTTCAGGAATTGGAGGAAAAGGCTACTTCATTGGAAGTTAATGTAGACTTCCTAGCCACCCCAATGACTTAGGGGAAAATGGGATTAAAATCAAGGAACAAATCTAGGAAATCACTTGACTACGAAGATGGTAGGAGGAAAGTTAAGTTATCAAATATAGAGAAGAGGGCTATGGATAGCGATGCATAAGGCTAGCAAAAACTCACCATGATGCTAAGATCGAGGAAGGGTGGCATCCTTCCCGAGGAACAATGAGGATCACATCATGGAATGCTAGGGGCTTAGACACCCCTAACAAAAAGCACCTACTAAGGCTCTTCAAGGAGGTGTCAAAGGTTGATGTCTTCATGATTCAAAATTAAACAACGTAGAAGTGGAAATGTTCAAGAAGAAATGCAAAAGTCAGAATGTTGAGCAAGTGGAAGCAGTAGGTGCCTCAAGAGGTCTGCTAATGATTTGGAGACCTTAGGTTTTTTATCTAGAAAAGGTTGTGGGATATAGCAATTATTTGGCCTACAAGGTGATAAGTATTTCATCAAATCTAATCTTTACATTGATCAATACGTATGGCCCAGCAAGTTGCATTAAGAAAAGGGAATTGTGGGCGAAGCTTGGTGTTTTCTGCAACAGGTTATTTCTGGAGTGCTACATTTTAGGGGGTGATTTTAATGTGATCCTACATAGTGAGGAAAAAATGGGGGTATGCAAAGAAAGTATCAATCCCAAGTGGATTTTGAGAACTTTGTAAGGGAAAATGATTTGTTTTAAATTCAAATGACAAATGGGAAATACACACAGACAAACCAAAGGTTGGGATTTAGCCACATTGCAAAAAAATTAGATCATTTATTTTAAAGGAGATCTTGGATCTTTCTCATTCACCTTTGAATGCAAAATTCTACCTCAATCGAGGTCGGACCACTATCCCATTAAGTTGGAAATAATGGGCGAAAAGAGACCAGTGATATGCCCCTTTAAATTTGAAAATATGGGCTTATAGGATCAAAATCTTCTAGGGTTGATTGACACATGGTGGAATGGTTGGAAAGTTAAGGGAACCAATATGTTTGGTGTGGTATCAAAACTGAAGCTCCTCAAGCAACAACTAAAGGAATGAAATATCAAAACTGTAGAAGGTTAGGGCCTTTGTCTGGATTGCAATCCAAGGGAGGATTTTGACTGTGGATAAGTTTATCAGACTGAGCTATCATGGTCTGTAATGGTGTGTGATGTGTAAATCAAGTGAGAAATAAGCTAACCACATGTTTCTTGGATGCCCCTTTTCATAGGAGTGTTGGAGATGGTTATGTGTGAAATTGGCTTAGTTCGGTGCTCTTTTGAATGACATTTTATCCCTTTTCAAATCATGGATCTTATTAAGAAGGAGAACAATGTATTCGTGTATTTGGCTAATAATCCCATCCATTCTGATCTAGGAGCTATGGAAAGAATAGAAAAGGAGGATATTCCAAGGTAAAGATATGAATACATCATCCTTTCAAAACAAGGTAGAGGCAGTCATAGCAGAGGTTATGAATAGTAGAGTTTCAAGATTGAATCCTCAAAAATTAGAATTTATAGATTGGGATGCAAAATTGAGACTTGGGTGGTTTGGTCTCAAGATTCTGGAATTTGGGAATCAAGGGAATGTTGGATAGCGAGAACCTCGTTCCAAGGCAATTTAGAGGCCCCCTGAGCAGTTATGGGTCAAATTAAATTTTGATGGGGCATCAAGAGGGAATCCTAGAAGGTCGAGGGTAGGATGCATTAGCTGGAACTAGAAAGGGGCATTCGTGGGGGAGCTCTCGACCCCTCTTTCGTATAGGACAAATAATGCAACAAAACTTCGGGCAGTGATTCAGGGGCTTTAGTTCTTCTTGGAGCTTAAGTGTAAAAGTGTGAAGGTGGAAGGAGATTCAACTTTTATGATAAGTGCTCTTAGGTCGAGTAAGCTACCGAACTAGAAATTATAGGGGATAGTAGAGAGGTCTATTGGTCTGTTAAGGAATTTTGAACGCTTTGTGGTTAAGCACACATACAAAGAAGCCAATGTGGTGGTAGACAAATTAGAAAATCTTGGTGTGGATGGGGTTTCCAAGAAACAATATTTTCTCTACTCGTAAAGGGTTTAGTGACCGATGTCTGCAGATTTAGGCGGTGGATATAGGTGTCGAAAGGGTTTGGAGGTAAAAGTTGAGGATGTGTGGCCTAAGTTGGTGACCTAGTACCTTTGGTACTTTTGGAATTTTGGTGTAATTTGAGTACAAATTGGGATTCAACATAAATCCCTGGTAGACATGGCACTTGCGTGCTTATTTTGGTGTAAAGCATATGCATAGTTGCAATGAGTTGTGTAGGGTTGACAAGTGGTTCCCGCTCACTTTCTCTAGTATATTGTATATGCATTGTTGTGGTGTGGAACACCGAGATGACATGTGGCATTCACGTACATGTTTAGGTGCTAAGCCTAAACCTAGCTAAGAGGAGTTTCACTAGGTTGATAGGTGGTGCCCACTTGACTGCTTTGGACCCTCGACATTTGAATGCATGTGGTGATTGTCCAACCCCTCAAGCATCATATTTATTTTTTAATGGGGGAGGATGCATTAAGTGGATAAGTGATAGGTCCAAGTCTTGGACATTTACACGTGATGCCTTAGTGCTGCTTTTTGTGTGTCTCAAGCTTTGTTGTAAGGAGGTACGGTGGTGTGACAAGTGGAAGTCTGGCACAAGTTGTCAAGTTTACCATGTTTGGGTTTTTTTTGTACTACAATCTAAAATTAATGTTGATATTAAATAGTACCTCTATCATTTGTGTTGATTTGATGGGAGAGATAGATTAATTAGAAAGTCATGCCAACTAAGTTAGCTTAAGCATTCTAACACATGAGCCAACTTGGGGTGCTATGGCATGGAATTAATTAAGTTTGGCTCTCGTCCATGCGAGATGTCAGAGGAAGGATTTTATAGTTCAAAAATGATGCACAATAAAGATTGTAATCTTGGCAAGCTTTTAATTTCTCAGTTTTGGCACGAGTGAACTGGTCTTTAAAAGATAAAATCAATGGTTGATCAGTTAGATTGTTTGGCATTTTGTGTGGACAGAGAAATGGACACACTGATAAGATTGGTCAACTCTCAAAGGAAAATGGCCTTCCTAAGAGAATTCTTAGAGATGATGCTAAGAAGGATATTGATTGAGAGAGATTTCTTCACACTTGGTGTGGTGAAGTTGATTCTAGGACCTATGTTTTTATCATCAAAGGAAAGATACAGGGTGGACATAGATATAACTTCTAGGTTTGTGATAGGGTTGTTCGACCTTCAATTACCAAAGAATAAATTCTTGCAAATTACAAGGAAGTTTATGAAGCTTGAGTTGTTGGGTGGCCTTGAGGACACAATGGGTGTCGCTTACCTAGGTGTCGGCATTCCAAGACCATGAGATATGGGCTTGCTTAATGCCTCGGGCGTGGTGATCAGGTTATACCCTTTATTGTTGGATGTAAAAGGTGAATTTGTGTTGCCTCATCAGACAAGGGTTGTAAAGGGGGTGATATTTTTAAAGAAGTGGCTGCATTTGGAGCCAGTCCAAGATTTTGCATGGGTTGGAGAGTTTATAAACTATCTGCAAGTGAATGAGGTGATATAAGTTCATGTTTTCAAACTTTGACTTTTTTGTTAATGGTATCTTATGGTTAGGTAAGGGAATTTTGTAACACAAGTTTTTTGTAGAATAGCTTGAAAGGCTATTTTTGTAAGTGGGTTCAATCTACTTTTTTGGAATAATAGGAGTGTGATCACTGGGCATGCTCACACCTGTAAACAAATATTGTAATGCTTTTTTGAATATTAATAAAAATAGCTTCTTGCGAAGCAAAAAAAAATAATCAAATAGGGTTATAACAAAAAATTTAAAAATTTGAATTTTTAAGTAAAGACTGATTTTTCTCTTCTTTTCTCAAAAAATATACCTCCAAGGTGAGTGCTCCAAAGAGAGATGGTAAACCTTCTACAATATATCTCAAAAAGGACTAGTAAAACCTACTCTAATACTATGAAAGGAGTTATAAAATTAAATAAATGAAAATTACTAATCCAAGAGAAATTGTTTGGAGGAAATATCACCATTAAGATGAAAACCAAGAGCATGCACACCAAATATCTATGAGGAGACACAAGATTTTGTAAGGGGGAAAAAGAAAAGAAAAAATCCCCAGTATTATGAATATAGCATAAAGCCTAAGAAGATTACAAAGAGAGAGATTGAGAGAGCTTAAACATACAATTCTACTTGTGAATAAGGACATAAGCACCTTAATAAATAGAGGCGAGAAAGGAGTTGCATAAGTAACTCCCAATTTTATGCATGTCACTTTTCATCCTATGTGTGTGTAAGGTGTCAATATTTTCATAAGTAGGAGGCTACACCTAAGCCTTAATATTCCCCAAAAAGGAAATATAAAAATGAGTCATCCTCACATGTGTGAAGATACTCAAATGAGACAAAAGACTTGCAGGGATTCTTTTGGAATATTCTTACAAGTAAATAAATAATACAAATAAAAAATAATCTTCACTTAAGTAAAGATTAATTTCTAACATAAATGATCCATCATCTATGTTAATAGATCATTTCCCACAAACACACATATATTTGTTTTTAGCCATCAAGACACGTGGTGATGATCAACACTCAAATAAAGAGAACATACTCTATAATAAAGACGTGATGTGAAGCTCCAAAATAAAGTATCCATCTTTATGACTCATAATTTATAACTACAACAAATGGTTGCCCCTTAAGTTTCTATGAATTTGAAGAAGAAGAAGAAGAAGAGGAACACCTTGACATTTTTGGAGGAAAATTGATTTGATTCATTTTAAGAAGATGCTTCAACCCATAAATTTGTTTTGAAAAAATAATGTCCAACATGCACTAATTTCTTTCAATATACGTGTTTGAAATTCTCCTTCTTAGATGATTCCCCTAGAGAGGGAGAGGATTCAAAATATTTATGTAGCTTTTTATTTCTATTTTTTTTCTTCTTTTCAAGATTCTTCGATTCCTTTTGTACCTTACTCTCACTAACCACCGATGCTTGTAGTTTAGAAGATTTGATGAGACCCATTTGAATTAACTTCACTTCTTCATAGATTAGAAGATTTTAAAATCATCAAAATTAGGCTCAACATATGCAACTCCCATAGAAATTTGATGGGTATGAAAGCTAGGAACAAGTATTGAATAGCCAAATATGAGATTAGATAATACATTTATAATCAATTATAAATCCTCTTTAATAATCTTGCAATCCTTTAGTTTTTTTTTTTAATTTCTTAATATTTGAGATGTTTTCTTGGATGTGGTAAAAACCTCTAGGGTCAAGATTTATCAAATCATTATCAATATGATATCCCCTAACTTTATTACTTTTACCATGTAATTTTTCAAAAGTCTCCCAAGACTCCTTAGGTGTTTTACATGATTCAAGATGAAAATTTAAATAAAAGGGGACTAATGAAAAAATGCATCCAAGTATTTTCTCACAATTTATCTCTCATATTACCTTTGTACTAGCACCAATAGGTTTGGGAATAGATTCATCTAGATATCCTAGATAACCTTTTCCCATTAAAGAGATTTGTATGGATTGTCTCCATGAAGTATAATTATATGGAGTTGGAGTTCAATTTGAGTTTTTCCCATTGCAAAAATCCATAACAAATAAATGAAATAAATCAACCAACATAATATTATTATTCAAATTACTTAATCAAGGATCCCCTTGTTAACAAGAAAATTTGGGAAACACAGACCAAAATTTTGAGCCCCGAGTACTTTCTAAGTGTTATAGTCTATACCTTACACTTAGTCATATAAAGGGAGTAGTGGTTTGATTCAGGTAGAATATTGACTAGAATTAATTATATATAAAAAAATGTTAGACAACACAATGTAGATAGAATTTTGGTATAATTTGTGAAGGGGAAAAAGTGTGCTAATCTAAAGTGCAAAATAAACTAGAATGCAAAAGAAGCACAAAACACCTAACACCTCAAATGATTAGCCTAGTTGGATTCAAAACAAATCAAGATGAAGATAAACAAAATGATTATACCTTGTCTGAATCGATCCTTTGGTTAGCCCTTGATATCACTTTGATGTGTGCTCCTTGGATGATATGCTTGCAATAATGGTGGTTGAAAGATTAATGGAGGTAGATGAATGCAATAATGGACTCTAGGATGCAAGTGCAAATGCTAAGATGGCTAGCATAAATGGCTCAAACAACTTAGAAGAATAAGTTTGGTATGCATGCAATGACTAGATCCTTTAATGAAAGAAGAGGGGAGTATTTATACGAGAAGTTGAATTCTCTAGAGAATTCAATGGTCAAGATTGAGCCACCATGGCCAAGATGGAGGGTTGTGGTGAGTTGACGACTCACAAGCCCCCACATCTTGACATGTGGCAGGTGAGTTGTCCAAAGGACAAGATGAGATGGCAAGGGGTAAAAATGACATGAAAGAGGCCATGTGGTCCCAAGGCACTTGCAAGTACCTTGGGATGAGAGAGAATATCCACAAAAAGTAATCCCATGTCCCCAAGTGAGGTTGAAAGTGATAAGTGATGACTTTTAGAAAGTCATCCCTTGTCAACATGGGGGATGGTGAAGGCCTTGGAGGAATAAAAGTGTATTTTTAATTCACTTTTTGGGAGAGACCAAAGGATAAAACATGATTCCTCTAAAAGAGGTCTTTGTCCTTTGGGTACGATGTGACATATGAGATGTCATGGGGAAGACAAATGCATGGGGGGAATAAGTGTGAATTTTTAATTCACATGGGGAATAGGTCAATCCAAAAAAGGTAAGTACCAAGAAGGTTGACCTAAGGACATGTTAAAAGGGGTAAGTGATTAGGATTAGGATTGTGCAATCAGGTGATTAGATTAATTAATGATGATTAGAAGCAAGTGGCAAGTTATGGAGGATGTGAAATTAATCCTAATTAAGGATATGCACATCTTAATGGAGGATTAATTAAATTAACCCAGATTAATGCAAAGGTTATGGAGGATGTGATAAGGAGAGAGAAAAAATGAATTAAAAATTGAAAAGGATAATTGATTAAATTAAATAAATTGATTGCATTTATTTAATTTAGAGATGAAGTGGGATTATGTATAAATTATTTAATTGATTAAATTAAATACCTTAGGAACATTAGGGAAAAGGGACAATATTAATTAAATGTGTCATTTAATTAATATAGATGGATTGGATGAATAAATGATGGGATTATCACCATATGAAAGTGGTCAAATTTAGGTGTCTACATAATTATATAATTTATATTAATGAATTATATGCATATCTCCTTATATCTCCTTTTACATCATATACATATTTATCATCTATCCTCTCTTGTACTATGTACTTCTCTCTTCTTTTTACATATATCCTCTTATACATATATTATTTATGCACACATCTTATCACTTTGTTATTCATATATTTTCCTATACATGTATCTATGAGATGTGACATGACCCATCTATCCTACCTCTAGCCTAGATGGTATCTCTTGAATCTTATGGTCTGTGAGCTCTTTCCGACAAGATGTGGTAGGATTTTCATGGTAGTGTCTCAACTATTGCTCTCTCTTGCCAACATCAACCCCCCTTTCAAAATATTAACTCATCCTCAAGCCAACTCTACTTTGTGAGGATAATGTCCTTGTATACTTCCTCGAGCTTGGAAAAAGTGTTCTCCCAATGTGTTTTGGCCGATTTCAGTTGCTAGGTCTAGACTTGGATTTGTAGTAGCAATCATTCTACCTTTGGAAGTGTTTGGGGGAATTTGGATCTTCTATGCTAGTTGTTGTGCTTCCTAGAGGATCCCCATGATGTGCTAATCTTAGGCTTGCTACCTCCCTTAATTGGTGCAATATATTCCTTCTTTTATCCCTTTAATCTTGAAACTATTGAAATTGGCTATGTAATACTTCTATTTGCACCCGAGCTTGGCCATTTGTATCTTGCAGGGCATTATATACTTTTGCTCTTTGAAGTATCTAAACTTTCAACTAATCCATTTGAGCCTTAATTGGGGTTGTCATTGTTTGCCATTGTAGACAAAACTAGTATAGGGCATTTAGATCCCCCGAAGTATTCTTCAATGTGTTGATCTAAGACTCTAAGGCAAAGTGTGCGATAACACATTTCTTTCTTTCTTCATCATTTTTTATCTTATGGTGCTCTGCTTGAATTTTTTGTCTCATGGTCTTCTTTTGTAGTTGGGTATCCTTAATCATCCCATCTATCAAAAAATTTCAGTTGTATTACCAAGGGTTGGGATGAGTCACCTTGGATTTGTGGGAACTTGCTTTGTATATCCTTCACCATCTCCTCTAATTGATCGAAGCTCTCCACATGATGTTTCAATGTCTCCTCTCTTGTTGTTTATTGTAGGGTGTCCCTTAGTTGGAATTTATGTAGGGGTGAGATGCTCCCAATATCTACTTGTGATCCTACCAATGAAATTTGAAGCAATTACAGAGATGCCATTGGTTGGAGTTGATTTTTTTTTTCCAAAATGTCCTTAATAGACTACATAGAGGAAGTTGCATAGGAGGAAGGAGTTTCAAATTGTGGAGGATGGGAAGATTGTTCTTTCTTTAAAGAAGATACTTTATATTTTTCTTCTTCTGCGCACAACTATTGATATGCTTTCTCTATGGCTTCCTTGATCTCTGCTTGGACCATTTGAGTAATCTCCATTTTTTCTATTATCAATTTGTCTAACCTCTGCTTAGACCAGAGCTCTTTGGTATATATCTTTGTTATCCTCTATTTCTATGAAGGTGTAATTGCAAGGGCTAGTTCTCTAATAGCCAGGTCTTTTAGCCTTTCCTCTTCTTTAGTTGTGTTCTCCTTTTTCTTCTTGAGTATGGTGGTCAAGGTGTCCAAAAAATAGTTAATCAGATCCTCCAACGTTATGTTGGATGCTACCATATACCTTATTAGGTCCCTTTCTATGATTAGTTTGTTCAGAACTACCATGTTAGGATATTTTTGAAGTTTTAGATAATAAGACTTATTTCTTAAATAATCCACTATATAGCTAGTCTTCATCTACCAATGGTGATACTTCTAGAATTGATGTGTCCTCTAGAGTGACTTGTTGTTCCTTCTTTTATATCTACTATATGTGGGCAAACTTCTCTTTGTACTTTTTTCCTTCCTCCACTTTGGTTTCTTCTCCACACTAATCTATAGGAGGGTCTTTGTTGCTTCTTTTTCTTATTATTTTATTTAAGGAGATGTGCTAGTGAGTCTCCTCATTTGTGGCATGTTTCTTTCACTTTGTGTGGGTTATGTGGGAGGAGTTCCTATATGGATCCTTCCAAATCTCGAAGGAGTAGATTTTCTTTGTTCTTCTATCTCTTGCTTCAGTAACCTCCACTTTTCATGTATTTTTTCTTGCTTCTTCTCTAGGTGCTATTCATACTTCATTTTTTCTAAATTATTTGTGTACTCTAAGTAAGTGGTAAATGTTTTCAACTTGTGGGTCCTTTGGGAGGCTGAGTGTAGAGGAATAAGAGTGGATGTCTACATCTATCACTTCGTAGGGAAGTTATTTTATCCATGATGTCCTAGGTTCAATGGATTCTATAATGCCTCAACTAATGCTCAGTCAACTTAGTGCTAGACATATAATTCAGAGGAGTTCCTAGCTGAATAGTTCACTAAACCCTTACAAAAGACTTCATTTAATTATCAATCATGGCTTTGTAAGATTTTGATGATGCTGACACTATGTGTGCATTCATGGAATCTACATGGCCTATCTCAGTGAGTATAGGTGATTTACACACGTACAAGAAAATAATAAAGGTTGGAAAATTAAATAATGCATTAACTTGCAAAATAGGGGAAATAACTTAATTTTCTACTGATTCTTTGAGTGCCTTCAACTTAGCAATGTAACTATTAACTGCTAAACATGAACTCTATAACTCACTAACACTATTGAATTTTACTTCTAACTACTTGACCTCTTCGAATAATGACTCAAAGACACATTAAAAAGAATAATTCATGATACAAGATATCATTCATGTGCATGTAATTGAGAATCTACTTGAAATAAATGCAACAATTTAATCTTCTAATCTAATAACAAAAATTAAGGTGGGTGAATAGTACCTCAAGTGGGCCTTGCTTGAGTTGTTGTACCCATAGAATAAATCAAATATGTGCTACTGAAATTGACTAATCATGATAGTAAACTAGAACATCTTTATTGTGCATATAACTAAACTCTCACAACATGACAATAATCTTCACAAATCTCTCATTCATGAGTGCATAATTATTACAATTGAATAAAAAATACTAGCAATGAAGTATTGTCTATGAAACAAAATTGGAACTATCAAAACATATATCTTCTAACTAGATTTGCTCCTCAACCACTGATACAACTATATAGTCTCAGGAGGAGTTTTATTTGTATAAGGGCTAAAAAAATAAAATTAAATGCAAATGTCCACTCTCCTTCAAAATAGAGAGACAAAGTATTTGTAACTAAAACTATAACTAAAAAGGATAGAAGACAACAAATAAGATTGACATTCTGCTCTAATGGTTTGATCGAGACATGCTCTGTGAGAATGATCACGTTAGCTTCCTTATCAATACAAACTTATCCTTCCTCCTATCATCTTATCAGATGATCTAGTGATTGACTATTGACCACTTCAATGATTTCCTTCATTATTTCCTAGAACTATCATGTTCTCAACATTCTGGAATTTCCCCTACAATCTACCTAAAATCCTTTGGCTGCGAGTTGGTCAATCCAACTCCCCACAAATACATTAGAATCTAATCCATTATGAAGAATGTAACAATGAACCTCTTTCCCATGTTGTAAATCCATTAAGTTGGCACAGGTTGAGAGAACACTGGCAATGGTAATCGGATTGGTTTTTATGGGTGTCATTTTCATTTGAGGTAATTGTTTCAAAGTCTCTTCATTGTGGTTGACTTTTGAACACTTTGTTATCATTGCATTCCATGAATCCAAGTCAAGGGTTATGGTTCCCAATTGTATTTGATGGAAAAGTTTTAGTACCTCTTCATTATGCCCAGATTGCACATGACTTGTAATCAGAGAATTCCATGAAATGACATTTGGCTTTATATTTGCTAGATGCATTTTAAAAGGGAGTTCCAAAGCCTTATAAACTTGTCCCTTTTTTGCATATCTTATAATGGCAACATTCCATATGATCACATCAATTGTCATTCCAGTCAAATTCATATCACTGAAGAGTTCTAATGCTTGATTAGATTGGGGTTTCATTCATAAAAATATGATAAGATTTATCTTGAGTTTATTGGATTCGAGTGTAATAATGCAAAATCCTCGATTCTCTGAGTTGCACTGGACATTGAGGCATTGTAAGATTTATTCTTATTGGAGTTTATCAGATTTATATTCTAGTGGTGGACTTTATTATGAACATTTTGGATATTCATTTTCAATAGGATAATCATAATGTAAGAAATCGATATTCATTTAGAGATGCATTGCTCATTTGGGTCCTCAAAATTTTATCATTGTACCTGAAGTTATGCTTATTCAAGTTAGGCAACTTAATCTGCAAATAAATGTACTATATGAAACTTTTTTGACTCGGACATGATAATGTAGAAAATTCAAAATTGTTGTTTAGATTTATTGAACATTGGTACTGATTGGTTCCATTTGATGGATGTCATAATGCTTCGATTAATTATTACACCATTGCAAAGCATAGGTAGAATGAAGTGGCACAAAAAGGTTTTGAGAGATATTTGAGATATAATATTCAGGTAAATATATTAACTATCTAGGAAAACAAATTTATTTACAAACTATTTTAAAAATAATTATAGATTTTTATTTTTTTATCATTTCTTTTAGGGTATTAGAAACCTTACAATCTAAGGCTTGTGAGGCAAGGAGTGAAATATATAATTGACCTATTTTATGAGGTGATGAGGGGTGTCAATAGAGATTTGAAAGGACAAACCATGAACTGGGTTGTGAAAGAACGATTAAATAAACATGGCTCTCCTAATACAAACTAATGCAAGACATTTCCCTATCTCAAACCCGCTACTTGCTAAATAATATTAATTGTATATAGATTAATCGCTAAAATATAATATTAATTATATATGGCTTATATATTAATTACTAAAATATAATATTTATAAAATTAGGCTTATATAATAATGGTTGAGGCTTTGGGAAGGAGCATTTTAGAATCAAGAATACATGGAAAGATTGTAGGTATTCAGATTACGAGTCGAGTGGAGCCTTGCACGCATCGATAATTTATAGATGATACCCTTCTAATGGGTTTGGGAAGTAGAAAGGAAGCAAGGGAGTTTAAGTTGATTCTCAATCACTATGAGAAAGCTTCTAGTCAAGAGGTAAGTAATGAAAAGTCTGAAATTTTCTTCTTTAATTTGGATCACAAAAAAGAAATTATAATAGCTAATAATTTGACGTTCAAGATAGAAAGCTTCCATGCTCTTATCTTTGGATTCCTCTTGAAAAAGGCATCCGAAACTCAAAACTATGGGAACCCCTCTGTGAAAAAATGGAAAAGAGATTATCTGTTTGGAAAGGGAAATGGCTCTCTTGGGTTGGAAGATTTGTTCTTCTCAAATCAGTCTTATCAACTTTGCCCATTTACATGATGTCCTGCTTAGACCTCCCAATAGGGACTAACAAAAGATTAATACATCTCTTGAGAATATTCTATTGGAAAGGTCTCTCAGAAAAGAAAAAAGAGTCTTAATATCCTGAGACAAAATCTATAGATCAAAGCAAGATGGGGGTATTGGCCTCAAGATATGATTTGGAAAAATTAGGATCTAGGAGAAAAACTAGCTTGGAGAATTTACTCATAGCCAGACCTCAAATGGGTTAGAATCATTCAGGAAAAATACCTGAACTCTAGAAATAAGGAAGAGATCTTTAGAGTCTCTAATCCTTCGAAAGGATCCAAAATTTGGAATTTCATTATGAAAAGCAAGAGTGTGCTTCTACACCATGTCTCTTGGGATGTATTTGCTGGCAGATTTGATCTCTTCTAGGAAGAATCATGGGGAGTTCATCCTCCAATAGATAGGTTAATGGATACCAGAGCTTTCAAGGGTCTCTTCATCCAAATATGGGGGCCAAACCTATTTAGTTATGTAGAGAGGGATGCCTCCTTCTTGCCTCTTGGGTGGAGATAGAAATATTTTTCAGCTCATATGAGAAAGGATAGTTTGGAGATGTTAAAAAATATTCTAGCATCTAGGCCTCTGGTATTTTGAGTAGGCAGTGATAGAATCATTTGGACAAATTCAAACAATCGGCAATATAATTCTAAAGATGGGTTCCAAGTAATATACAAGGAGGCACAACAATTCGGAGATCTCTCGCCCATTTCTCTATGTTGGGATAAGTTATACCTGCCTAAAGAAGAGGCCTTTGCATGGGTTTCCATTCAAAGAAGGATCTTAACCTTAGACTACTTCAAGAAAATTGGCTTTCTAGGCCCTTCATGGTGTGTTTTATGCAAAAAGGCAGAAGAAAATCCTAATCATCTTCTTTAACATGCCCTTCCTCCCTTCAATGTTGGAACTGGCTCATTAACAAACTAGGATGGTCAACTATCATGCCCTCAAGTATTTTGAAATAGTTTTTTGCTTGGCCATCACTAAGAAAATCAAGTCTTTTTGGAGCTTTATGGATCAGTAGCCCCTCAGTACTGGTTTGGGAGACTTTGAAGGAGAGAAACAAAAGAATATTCAAAGACAGAGAATTATGTGTTGATAGACTACTTAACAAGATTGAGGCAACCATAGTAGAAGCAGTAAACAATAGAAATTTTAAGCATGTCAGGAAAGATTGTAGGTATTCAAAATGGGATAATCTCACGAGGAAGAACTGGCATGGTCTATGCATTCCCCCCTTCGTGGGTGACATCAGTAAAGACAAACAAGCAACAAGGATGCAGTGTGTTTGGCTAGCTCTAAAGTTTGGTTGGCATAAGATCAACTTCGATGGAGCCTCTAGAGGGAATCTAGGGGTGGTTGGGGCTAGCTACATTATTCACTCTTGGGAGAAGAAGGTCATTGCCTATGGTCGCGCCCATAAAAGGATATAGAAGTCGCGGCAAATCCTAACCTGGAAATTGGACATTTCAGCAGGTGACTAACATCTTCTCATGGTCATTCATTCATTTGTCAATCCAGGGAATGTATACTTGAAATGGAGCGGCACTGTATGTGCACTAAGAACCGATTTTAGCCATAACTTTCTAGAAGTAAATGCTTGAAAGAAATTCTAATTCTGATGCAGAGACATGAAGTAAAGTCTTACTAACTTAAACATCACTTAACTAAAGCAGAAATCATAATAACAATTACTAGAAACAAAAACCATGAACTGGCCTTATGCTGCAGGAACAGACATAGGGATGGATTCCTTATGCTGCAAGAACAGTTTAAGACTGAGTTTGCATCAAAGCTTACAGAAATGGAATTCTAACAGATAAATAACAGAAAGCAAATAGCTAACTATAGATACTCACTAAGTGGGCCCCCTTAGCAAGCATCAACCAATTATGCAAGAATAGAACTCAAAACTTCATCAGTTCTTATTCATACTTCTGAATCTCATACATGGTTGTTGCTTGTAAGAAAATTAATGCAAAGCTTTGTTCTTCATTATAATAGTAAACAATTACAATCTATTGTATCTCTATTCTCTAGTCTAAAACTCTCTTGATCAACCTTGTTCACTCGCGCAGGAGGAACCTTTATTTAAAGAGAAATGACTAACTAACTAATCAACTAACAAAGGAAGATGCGGGTATAAATGCCGCCTGAGATGGAGGAACAGACTTCATAAATGCGAGTCTATCCACTCAACTATCTCAGAGGAAATCTAGAGCTCGACTCCTTCCTAGATCGATGATTCATTTGGTTCTTTCCCAAAGACTCGGACAAAAGAATCCATGCTTTGAACGACTCCTTCGCTGGTGCGCTGAAGATGGCCTTTTCCCATGAGTTATGTTGTGTATTGACTTGTTCATATCAGCTCCAACAACCTATAGAACACATGGCAATAGAGGCAAAAGAAGGCATGCACTCATAATAGCACGACATTCTTCATTAATCACATGCATTCAATTCATCTTACTTATTCAAACACTACATTCATCGCATCAATCAATTGGGAAGTCAAAACAGGGCTATGATTATAGATAGGCTAAGGTATTTATGCATCAAGAGTATAGGATTTCTTATCATCAAATACTACATATAAACATTAAAAGTTTGTAACCATAGAGTTTAAACATTCATAAAAAAAGAGCAAGAGTTTCTAAAACTTATAATCATGACATCCAAATTATAGCCATATTATGAGCTCATCATCTGCCCCCTACTTTATCCAATGTTGGTCCTCCTGCATTAGTCTTTCTCGTTGTATCTCAGAAATCCGTAGGAGTCACATGGCCTTGTAATGCTGTCCCAAATATGAAGTAAAAACCCCTGCAGTTTTGCCATCTCTCATATCTTCTAGCCTTTGTATCTTCATTGAGTTTCGTGGCATGATAAGGATATAATGGCCATAGTAAAGTAGAAGGTCTAAATGTTAGTGGCATCCATAATTCAAATCTTTTATGGAGGCCAATCTGCATGTATTTTTTGGACCCCCTAAAAGTTGCTGTTAAATGCAGGGGACTATGAGGCTCGAACTTTTTCAAACCAACCGTCAATTTTTCCCATCTAGTTTTGCTTCTGCAAGCTGCAAGCTTCTAGAATGAATATAGTTGGTGTTTGAACTCGTCATAGACTTGTTTCCTTAAATCAAATATCCTCATCCTAGCTGTAGGATCATAAAAACCATACGCAACAGAAAGTCAGGCCCTCAGAAATTCTTTGGGGTCTATGCTTTCTAATCTCAGGGGAAGAGGTTCTCTTCTCTTAGTCTCCTCATAGTCTTCAGATTGTTTTCCATAATTAACTTCATTCGCTGCCCAGGACATTAGTGATCTTAAATGGATGTCGCCAATAAACAGGAGTGGATTCCACTCAGTTTCATCAGGAATTAATAAACCATGCAAATAGAACTCACACATGGAATTCCTCAGCCAATCAGGTGCCATTTGATATGCATCGTAAAATTCTTTAGCAGTGGTAGGAACAGGGTCAAGGTCTTTAGAAATCCTCATCCACTTAAACCATAGAAACTACTCTTTGAGGCACATTGCATAAACTCTAGGTGGTGGCCTACATTCCATAATCTGACCTGCTACCTTCATCATTTTATTCATCTTTTCCTTTACCTCCTGGATTTCCTATTTTTGTCTTTCAATTTCTTTCTTTAGCTTCTTCTTCTCTTCCTTCCACAAACTTTGCTGCTTTTGAGTTTCAACCAGAAGGCGGAAACTCAAAGTCTGAAGTGTCACAGGATTCCAAGTTTCCTGAAGGTGCTCTAAGCATTGGGTTAGCAGTGGTTTCTTATATCCAACTAATGTCTAACATGTTTCAGAAGATAATAGGGTTGCATTGGATGTCCCAAGTTGCTCTGGTTGCTCCTACTCTTGCTGCAGGACAAACTCTTGTTGCAAGTCAACAGGGAATTCTGCTTCCTTAGAAATTATGTCAGCTGCCTCAACCAAGTCATCAAGACTCGACATTTTCCCCCCATCAGTATAGCCTTGCTGTTCTTTCTCAACTTCCCATGTTTCTTGTTGCATTTCAACAGGAATTTCTGAGGTGTCGGGTGGGAAATTCTCGAATGTACTCTGAGAATTTTCAGGAATGAATTCCTCGGATTCCTCAGAAATGACAATTATTTTCGGTTGGGTAGAAGAGGGTGGGGTAGCCTGACTTTGTTTTCTTGTAGAAGTTCTTCTTGGTAATGTAGTTGAGGCAGGAGATTCATGGGCAGCTTTTCTTTTCCCAGGTTGCATGGGGGTTTGAGAATTGGAAGGAGAGGATGATGAAACTACGGTGGCATCGAGTGTTGCTGTAGGAGAAAGTCAGGTAGCTTGTTTTTGCTTCTTGGCCTGAGGGTTTTCTCCTAGGGTATGCCCAGGGCTAAATGGTTCGTCTATCTTGGTTTTCCCTTTTTCACTCCTTGTTGCAGACCTGGTTTTAACACGGGTAGAGGGCTCAGTTCTAACGGCTGCAGGACTAGGTGCTACAGGAGAAGCAGAGGAATCTTGTTCAACTTCTCTACTTGAAGACTCTACTCATTTTCTCTTTTTTTGGGTCGTGCAGGCAATGTTCTTGGAGGCTCAGGAGGCTGCACCCCTTTTTGGGCAACAAATTCTTGCCAAGAAAGGGGAGAAATGTCCCTCAGGGAACACTCAGTTAGTTTTTTAATGAGGGCATGATGAGAGACTGAATTGTCTTTCCCTTTCTGGGTTTCACTAATACTGCGTTCTAAAAGTTTTAACAAAAAGTTCGGGACATTTATAGCTAATCCATGCCTTATATGGCTTAACAGCTTAAAATGATAGGAGTACAAAAAGGAAAAGCGTCCCTCACAAGTTAAGTACCCGATTATATAGGAGGCATACTCAGAGTAGGGGTAAGGTAGAAACACTCTTCTGCACCCTTGCTTTGAAATTTCTAAGGGTTTGTCACCTGGCATTGTGAATTCTTCCCTGGTAGAGACGACATCCCTTCCTGTAGGAAAATCTTCACCAATTGCAGGAAGACCTATTATTTCTGCAATTCGTTCCTCACTGACTACTACTGCTAAGCCCCATACTGTGGCTTCTCCCTCGGAAAGAGTTCTTAAGAATTCGCAAGCAACCTCGTCATCGAAGGAATTGATGCTCAAGAAGTAATTCAACCATCTGCATATGTTAAATGCTTGCACTATCTAAGGGTCTTGTGTCAAGGCTTCATGAGCCGCTGGTTCACGACGTACAAGCTGACCACCCATTTTCTCAACCGTTTATGTTATAAACCCTAAATCTCAACTTCTTCTGAATATTTCAAAAACTCTTTTGTTTGCTCTGCTTCTCCCTGTTCTGCTTCTTTCTCTTTTTGCTTTATCAGAAATAATGTAAAAACAATTGCATGCAATGATTTTGAGGAACTACTTAACTAACAGTTAACTTGTTGATCTAGAAAAGGCATGCATTCATTTGGCGGCATGTACGATAAAAAATTGTTTTCACTAAACGTGGCCATAGCAAAAAGGAAAGAATTGTTTCAAATTATCCCCGCCCCCTACTTAAAATGTGACATGTGTCCACACATGTGGGAAGTATAGGCGAGGCATGGGGAGTAATGACAGAATTGATTGATAGACGTAATGCAATAAATGAACAAATAAAATTAATGAATGATATGACAAATAGAAAGAATATCGCGTACCTTTTAATAAATGCCTGCGGATGTTGGTAGATTTCACAGCATAATCGGAAATGACGTTTTTGGAAAGAAACCATAAATGACCGTGGTACGGGAGATGGATGATGTGGATGGGTGACATAGAAAAGAAGAATGAAATGAGTGAGTGATGGTGATGGATAATGATGAAGAAAGTGGCTTTCGTACAGAAAACCTTTATTATGGACGTTTTAACATAAGTCAAAGAGATGCTGCAGGAAGAGGACTGAAGCCCTTTGCTGCATGAAGATCACTGGCCACAGGAGAAACAAACTACTGCATGAATTTCTCTTTTGAAGTCGGTTTATGGTACAATCGAAGATGGTGTCCATTAACCAATAGTTTGAAGCAGACAGGATCGATTGTCACCAGCTATACCAAACCGTTATCAAATACATTCTCAATTTCATATGGACCAAGCCACTTTGTTGTAAGCTTACCCTGATTTTCTTTATATCTGGAGTCATAGAGTAAGGCCCAATCACCAGCAAAAAATCGCTTTGTCTTGATATGGTGATCGTGCCACTTCTTCCTTTGTTTTTGCACTACTTCAATATGCTGTAGGGCAACTTTTCGCATCTCATCCAATGCATTCAACTAGAGGAGGCATTCTTTTTGCGCTTTAGAGAGATCAATTTGTAGTTACAGAGCAGTCCTTAAGGTTTTATGTTCAAATTCAATTGGCAACATAGCAATCTTACCATAAAGTAGCTCAAAAGGTGTGAATCCTATAGTAGTTTTTCAGGTTGTCCTGTAGGCCCAGACTGCTTCTGGAAGACGGCTGCTCCAATCCTTCTTATGTAGCTTCACTGTTTTGGTGAGGATTGCTTCCAACTCTCTATTAGTAACCTCCACCTAGCCATTTGCTTGAGGGTGATATGGGCTTGATTTCCTGTGTCTGATTTTATAATCATTCATCAATGCTGTAATCAGTGTTGATGTGAATTGAGCTCCCTGATCAGTGACGAGTTCCCTGGAAACTCCAAATCGAGTGAAGATTTGTTCATACAAGAATTCAACAACTTTGTTGTCCCTGGCATGTGCCATTGCCTTTACCTCCACCCATTTGGTTACATAGTCAGTGCACACCAAAATATAGGACTTTCCATTGGATGGCGGGTCTATAGGACCAACAAAATCCATACCCCACTTGCCAAAGGGGGCTACTACCACTTGAGGCTGCAGAGGCATTTCATCCGTCTTTGTTGGTCGCCCCATTCACTGGCATTTGTCACATTTCCTGGTATATGCTACAACATCTTTGTGTAAAGTGGGCCAATAATACCTTGTGTTAAGTACCTTCATTGCTGTTATTTTAGAGGCAAAATGGCCACCACATGACTCATCATGAAAAACATGCAGTATGTCATATGTCTCATCTTCCCTCACACACCTACGCATGACTTGATTTGGTCCAGTATAGAACAAACAATCGGCTATCCAAGAAAAGTTGAAACTTTTCTCAATCAGCAGCTTTCTCTTTTTTAGGGAGAAGTGAGCTGGAATTCTGTTGGCTGCCAAGTAGTTTACAATATTTATATACCATGGGGTGCGAGCAGTAATATAGAATAGATGTTCATCAGGAAAAGTATCATCAATTACCTCGGATGTGGCAGGTGTAGCTATTTGAAGTCTTGACAGGAAATCAGCGACCACATTTGCTTTGCCTGGCTTGTCAATGACTGTAATATCAATCTCCTGCAACAACAGTAGCCACCTTGCTAACCTTCTAGAAATGATAGGTTTATTCATAAGGTACCGTATTGCTGCATGATCAGTGTGAACAAATACTTGGTAGCCAGTTACATAATGCCTAAACTTATTCAGGGCATACACCACTGCTAGCAACTCCTTCTTTGTGAGAGTGTAATTCAATTCTGGCCCTTGTAGATTCTTATTGATCAAATAGATAGCATGCTCAATGGAATTCTCCTTCTGTCCTAACACAACCCCTATGACATGATCAAATGCATCTGTATGTATGTGAAAGGGTAGACTCCACTTTGGTCCTTGAAGAATAGGTGCTTTAGTAAGTAGGTCCTTCAAGTGCAGGAAAGACTTGTCACAGGCCTCAGTCCAGTGAAATTTAGAGTCCTTAGTTAATAAGGCATACAATGGACTGGCTATTTTGCTGAAATCCTTTATAAATCTCCTATAATATCTAGCATGGCCTAGAAATCTCTTACCTCTTTCTGCTTGATAGGACAGGGTAGATTAGAGATGACCTCAATCTTAGCAGGATCAACCTGTATTCCTGCAGCAGAAATATAGTGACCAAGCACTATTCCTTCTTGCATCATCATGAAGCACTTTTGACTGTTCAGCGATAGGTTGTGATCTTCACATCTTTGTAGTACTTTCTTCAAGTTTGCTTGAGCTTCCTCAAACATTGTACCATAAGCAGTAAAGTCATCCATATATATTTCCATGCAATCATGTGATATGTCTGAAAAGATGCTTATGACTACCCTCTGGAAAGTTGCAGGTGCATTACAGAGACCAAAAGGCAAGACTGAGTAGGCAAAAGTCCCCCAAGGGCATGTAAAAGTAGTCTTTTCTTGATCTTCAGGAGCAATTTTGATTTGATTGTACCCGCTAAAGCCATCTAAAAACGAGAAGTACTTTTTTCAGCTAAATTATCTAAAACTTGATCAATGAATGGAAGAGAAAAATAATTTTTCTTTGTTGCCAAGTTGAGTTCTTTGTAGTCTACACATACCCTCCACTTTCCTCCTTTCTTAGGAACAATAACCAATGGGGAAACCCACTGGCTATCTGAGATTGGGTAGATAAAACTAGCATTCAGCATTTTCTACAACTCCTCTTTAACAATCTCTCTCAAGGCTGGATTTATTCTTTTTTGAGGCTGTCTGACAAGTCCGAACTCATTGTTAATGTATATGCGATGTGTACAGAGTTTGGGGTCTAAACCCTTCATGTCACCATATTCCCAAGCAAAAGCTAACTTATGACTGGTAAGCATTTTAACCATGGATTCTTGTTCCTCACTGGTGAGGTTTTTATTGATGCTCACAGTTTTTCCTGCTGCTACCTCAATTTGGGAGGTTAAATCAACCATAAATACTTCAGGCAGAAATGGAATTTCTACCTCATGGGGTAGCAAGGTGTGTAAGCAGTCAGTTGTTGCAGGATAATGAGCTGATGTAGGCGAAGAAAGAATGGTCTGCAAGGAACATGGATTTTTTTCACAATCAAAATATTTGGTACCATAGTTATTCAGCAGGATATTGGATAGTATACCCTCTTCTTCTTGTTGTGCAATGAAAGGCTCTCTAGTAATCATCATTAATTTGGCCACAGAGTTCACCTCCTCTTCTTCTCCCAAATCTGGTCAAACAGCTTCTCCACACTCAAGCTGGGGTTGGGCTAGAGAATAGAGGGTAAGCTTCTTTTTGTTATACCCATCAGATATTGTCATGTTACCTAATCTACAACTAATGTAAACATCAGCAGTAGCCAACCAAGGCCTTCCTAGTATGACAGGATATCCCCCTAATGATGCCTTCGGAGATAAGACCATAAAGTCAGCAAGGTACTCCTAGGAATCCAAGGTGACTACAAGGTCTTCAACTACCCCATCAAGTTTGATAGTTGAGCTATCAGTAAGCTGCAATATTGTAGGTGTAGCCCTTAGGTCTAAAATACTAAGTTTTACAACCAGGTCTTTTGTCATGACATTGATAGCTGCCCCAAGATCTACTAAAGCATTCTTAATTTGCACCCCATTAATATTGATCTCCACAACAAGGCTTCCTGGATCAGAATATTTTGGGATGGTAAGCTTCCCTAGCATTAAGTCAGATAGTTGGCCTATGACATGGACAGTTTGAGGGTCTTTCTTTTTCCTCCCTGGTTTCTTCAGACATGCCTCCTTAATGGCTTTGCTATAGATAGGTACCTCTTTGATTGCTTGGAACAAGGGAATTTTCACACATATATGCTTTAGTTGGTCAAGGATGTCAAAGATAGGTTCTTCTTGTTTTTTAACATTTCCACCTTCCAACCTTTGTGGGAAAGGAGGGGACACTTCATTAGATGCCTTAGGTAATGATGGAATCTGAACTGGCTCAATGGTTGGGAAAGGTCATTTGTATCCTCATCTTAGTCAGCTTCTTCAGATGGCAATTCTGAGATTATGGGAGGAGATGGTGCAGGTAACACAGTTCCTGAATGTAAATTGATATTATTCAGGTTGAGAGCATAGGCAGGCTGATGATTAAGATCAACAAAATAGACTTGCTGCTGCTGTTGCTATGGCTGCTGGTTATTTGGATTGGGTGCTACTTGAGCTGGTAATTGGGTTGGCTTTGGGTTGGGACCTTGATTAGCTATAGTAGGTGGCATAATGGATTGCTGTTGAGGTTGCTGAAGGAAACCAGTGGATGAATTTGACCATTGTTGGCCTCCTCTCCATTGGTTAGACTGCTGCCAATTTCCTTGTGGAGGCTGCCACTGATTTTGCTGTGGTGGTTGTCAATTCCCTTGTGGGGATTGCCAATGGTTTTGCTAGGCATTTGGCCAAGAATTATTCCATTGAGTTTGAGAATATGGGCCATAACTTGGAGGATATTGGTTCTGCCATTGATTATTATATGAACCAAAATTTTGCAAGGGGTCCTGAGGCATACCTTGTCTCGGGGCCCATGGCCTGTGTCTAGCAACAAAGAACACCTCTTCCTCTCCTTCAATAGTTTTGAACTCGGTAGGAAGATGGTGCACCTCCAAATTGGCCACCGATTTGCATCTACAGTCCCTCTTCTTCTGTCTATAGTGAGGGCAATATTCAGCCAGCATCACATCAGCTTCTTCCTTCTTCCTTCTAGTTTGCATTGTGTCTAGCTGAGTAGCTACATCATTGATGATGTCTTGTTTGAGGTCAGACAACAGATTAGAGAGTTCTCCTTTTGATACGCTTGAACCACTTCCTTTGGCAACAGAGGGTCTGAATCCTCTGCCTTTCTTTACACTTGCCCTAGAGTAATTGAGACATATTGTCTTGATGTCATCCCAATTACTTTGGGTAATATCTCCTCCAGCCATGAGGTCTAGTGCTTCCATGCAAGTATCATCGACTCCCCTTAGAAAGAGAAGTTTTTTAGACTCCTCATTTAGCTGATGCTGAGTATTTTTCTGCATACTGAACAAAAACCTGGAGACATAGTCTTATTAGAGTAATTGGGTATTTACTTTATTAATTAAACAATATTTGTTTAATTACGTAAAGTTCCCTTTTACCTCTTTTCACTTAAGCTAACATTAGGTGCATAATAATTAATTATTTTATTAATTATTATTGTGCAAGACTAGGGTTTTCCTTTTTAGGGTTTTCATCTATATGTAGTTGAAAACTATGTTTTGTATCACTAATTCATTTTACATTTTGTGTGAATTCATGGCTCCATATTCTTGAGCATTTCCTTTGTTGCTTCTCTTTGTTTCTCCTTGTAACAGGTTATTTACTTGCAAAGATTTTTTGGGCCTCTGTCGTGTTGTATCTTCTCAACTCCAACATGGTATCAGAGCTTCAGATTTACAGCTACTTGTTCTTGTTTTGAGAAATTTGCATTGGAAGCAAATCTAGGGTTCTAAATTTTTTTTTGGGTGGATTCAGTATAATCCTATTTTTGGGTTTAGTTTGGGCTCAAATGGATAGTGCCATTGGATTCGTAGCGCCCAAAAACCCCTAAAACGACTATTAAATCATCGATTTTGGCCATAGTCAACCAAGGTTGCAAAAAAAAATTAGGGTTTAGTCGTACGGCCCCCTCAGAAGAAAAAAAACGCACAAAAATCGCAAAATTTTTTTAAAAAAAATCAAAATATATGGTTTTTTGATTAAATTTTTGCGCGGACAGTGCATTTGTTTTTCGCCGCTCGATGGCCACCACAGCGTCGCCAAGCGGCCACCAACTCCGGCTCTGCCGCACTCAGCTCGCCCGGCTCCGTCGAGCTCCCCGGCTGCCCACCCGCTCTGCCGCTACCGATCCCGCGCTTCGCTCAGCTGCTTCCCGTCGAGCTCCCCAGATCCACTCACCCTGCTCCGCCAACCCTGCGCACCACTCGGCCGAGCCCACCGACGACAACCCAAGTCCACCGACACCAAGCCGAGCCCACCGACGAGCTCGCCCATGCCAACCCCCGTAGGCCTCTAAACCCCCGCCACCCAGTCACATGGGTGACCGCAGGCTTACAGCCGCCAGCCCACGTAACTAGGGGCCGAAGACTTTAGCCCTTGAGGGCTGCAAATAATTTTTTTTGCACATTGGAGCAGCTTGTGCTAAATCGGGCGTAGAATGGGCAATTTTTTTCAGTTTTTCACAAACGAGATATCGTCAGAAAGCTGGTTCCGGCGCCGTTCCAGTGGTACTGGTAGTTTTTCCTAATTTTGTAGTTTTGCTATTTTTTTGCCAGTCAAAGTCAGTACTTGGTTTTTTCACTCCAAGAGGCGTATTTTTTGCATCCGAACTCCATTTTGTGCAAACGAATAGGCGTTGGAAAGGTGTTATAGTGCTCTTTCCAGATTTATAGTCTATTTTACTAGATTATTTACCAAGTATTTTTTATTCAGCTTTGTGTGTTTTTACACTTTGCTCAATTACTTGGTCATCTTGGCTCCTACATGGGGTTTGTTTGTGTTGGATGGGTTATCTTGATATGCTTTATCATTGCTAAGATCACTAGTCTCTAAATTTTTTCATTTGAAGAGTTATCATGGGCTTCTCTACTCACCCTTCAGTTGTTCTTCTAGAACGGGGTAATTATAAGTCATGGGCAAAGGGTATACTTACACATTGTAGGTGGCTTAATATTTTGCCTTATTTGTATGATCTCATACCTAAACCAACAACTTTAGAGGGCAGATTAGCATGGGATATTATTAGAAATCATATTGTAGGAGTTATATTGTTTAGTGTTGATCGTGACACTGTGTTGGTTATATCGGACATTGATTGTCCTCACCCAATTTGGACACGTCTTTGGGAGATCTATGGAGACCCTATTCTATCTCCATTCCCAGAGGATCCTGCTTCAGATTGTCTCATACCCATTGCTTGGCGAGAGAATACACCATTTGATCATGATACTTTAGAGGAGCTTGAGTATTTAGACACCCTTACTTATTCCGATGGATCAGAGGTTTGTCTCCCAATTCCTACTCTTCAGACTGAGACTTCATCAGCATCTCTTGTTGTTCTTGATTCAGTGTAGTAGGAAATCATACATCTTCCAGACATAGCTACTTTGGACTCTTATGTTGCAGACATATCTTTCTTGTTTGTGGAGTCCTATATTGCAGATTTGGAGGATTATTTTGAGGACATTCATCTCCTCTACCTTGACAGTCAAGTTATCACTATTCGCCCACCATTATCTGTGCATTCAAAGGTTGCATTTCAGTATTCTCCACATCAGTTTGGATTTGACATTATTTGTTTCCATTTAGACAGTGAGACTCTTCAGCATCCTATCATGGCACACATCTTGAGACAGATTGGTTCCTCCTTCTTCACAGGGTTTCTTCGGTACAGGTCCATGGATCCATTTCTTCCCAAGGGGAGGAATATCATTTGCCGCTTCAGGATCTCCTTTTGGATTCTACATCAGGCATCTACCATTGTGATAGGAGTTTCTTCATTATGGGGGGGCCTTCTTCTCTCTTTCTATATCTCCTATGGAGATCATTGTACATGTACTTATATAATAGAAGCTGTTTATGGGGGGTATTATGTTATCCACCTCCTATCTTTCTTTCATTAGTGCATTGCAATTCTTCCTTGCATTCTATTTTGGGGAGGAGTTTTGTTCCCACTAGGTTTTCTCCTTTACCCCATTTCATTTAGTTTGCATTGATTTTGTACATGGGTACCTGATCTAGCCTTGTTGCCGGGACCCATTGCTTTTGCTTTCAGTAGCTTCTTCTAGGTTTTAGCTTCTCCCTATGTCTATCTTAAGGGGGGGTGTTAGAGTAATTGAGTATTTACTTTATTAATTAAGCTATATTTGTTTAATTATATAAAGTTCTTTTTTACCTCTTTTCACTTGCGCTAACATTAGGTGCATAATAATTAATTACTTTATTAATTATTATTGTGCAAGCCTAGGGTTTTCCTTTTTAGGGTTTTTATCTATATGTAGTTGAAAACTATCTTTTGTATCATTAATTCATTTTACATTTTGTGTGAATTCATGGCTCCACATTCTTGAGCATTTCCTTTGTTGCTTCTCTTTGTTTCTTCTTGTAACAGCTTATTTGCTTGCAAAGATCTTTTGGGCTTCTGTGGTGTTGTATCTTTTCAACTCCAACAAGTCCTCCAAGGTTTCATCCTTCTTTTGTGCCATCTTGAAGAGGTCATCTCCTCTCATATCATTTCCCTTACAATATTCCTTATACTTCCCTAAGAACAATTCCTTCAATTCATCCCAAGTGGCTGCTGCATTGCCTCCTAATCCCATGAACTATCTTAAGGTTGACTCTTTTAAGGTAGAAGGAAACAATTTCATCTTATGGGCATTAGAAGTATAATCATAACTCCTACATAGAATGTCAAATTCGAACAAGAAGGTATGAGGGTCTTTTGTAATCATGCCATAGAACTTTGGGAGCAATGAAGCAGGGATATTTTTGAGATTATTGTTGTCATGGAACTCAGGGAGTGGAAAGGGAAAAGTAGGCACTGCCATCCTTGGTGGTGGTCTTGGGTTAGCTCCTGGCTGGTAGACAACAACGGCTAGTGGATTGTTATGGGTATGCAGGTTATTCAATTGTGATGCGAGTAAATCAATATTATCAGGTATATCAAACAGGTTCAAACTGATCTCTGAGGAAGAAGAAGATGAAGTGACAAGGTCCTGTCCAGCATCCAAATATGGTTCTTCTGGGACAATTTCTGGGTCAATCTTTGGGTTATTTTCTTGGATATCTAAAATTTCTATGAAGGAATCTTCCAAATTGGTCTCTTCTTCTATGCATGTAATGGACTTAACTGAAATGAAGAATTTCTAAAATTCTTGAAAGCTAAAACTATTACTAAAAATGGTTAAGACAAGTTCTCAGCTTGACACCATCCCCGACAACGGTGCCAAAAATGGTCGCGCCCATAAAAGGATATAGAAGTTGCGGAAAATCCTAACCTGGAAATTGGACATTTCAACAAGTGACTAGCATCTTCTCATGGTCATTCATTTATTTGTCAATCCAGGGAATGTATACTTGAAATGGAGTGGCACTGTATGTGCACTAAGAACCAATTTTAGCCATAACTTTGTAGAAGTAAATGTTTGAAAGGAATTCTAATTCTGATGCAGAGACATGAAGTAAAGTCTTACTAACTTAAACATCACTTAACTAAAACAGAAATCATAATAACAATTACTGGAAACAAAAACCATGAACTGACCTTATGCTGCAGGAACAGACATAGGGATGGATTCCTTATGCTGCAAGAACAGTTTAAGACTGAGTTTGCATCAAAGCTTACAGAAATGGAATTCTAACAGATAAATAACAGAAAGCAAATAGCTAACTATAGATACTCACTAAGTGGGCCCCCTTAGCAAGCATTAACCAATTACGCAAGAATAGAACTCAAAACTTCATCAGTTCTTATTCATACTTCTAAATCTCATACATGGTTGTTGCTTGTAAGAAACTTAATGCAAAGCTTTGTTCTTCATTATAACAGTAAACAATTACAATCTATTGTATCTCTATTCTCTAGTCTAAAACTCTCTTGATCAACCTTGTTCACTCGCACAGGAGGAACCTTTATTTAAAGAGAAATGACTAACTAACTAATTAACTAACAGAGGAAGATGCGGGTATAAATGCCGCCTGAGACGGAGGAACAGACTTCATAAATGTGATTCTATCCGCTCAACTGTCTCAGAGGAAATCTAGAGATCCACTCCTTCCTAGATCGATGATTCATTTGGTTCTTTCCCAAAGACTCGGACAAAAGAATCTGTGCTTTGAACGACTCCTTCACTGGTGCGCTGAAGACGGCCTTTTCTCGCGAGTTTTGTTGTGTATTGACTTGTTCATATCAGCTCCAACAACTTGTAGAACACATGGCAACATAGGCAAAAGAAGGCATGCACTCATAATAGCACGACATTCTTCATTAATCACATGCATTCAATTCATCTTACTTATTAAAACACTACATTCATCGCATCAGTCAATTGGGAAGTCAAAACAGGGCTATGATTATAGATAGGCTAAGGTATTTATGCATCAAGAGTATAGGATTTCTTATCATCAAATACTACCCATAAACATTAAAAGTTTGTAACCATAGAGTTTAAACATTCATAAAAAGAGAGCAAGAGTTTCTAAAACTTATAATCATGACATCCAAATTATAGCCATATTATGGGCTCATCAGCCTATAAGTCAATTAGCCTAGGAGTAGCCACCAACAATTATGTATAATTTAATAGATTAATTAAAGGGAATCTTGCTCTATAAACAGTTGAGCATCTCAAAGGCTGAAATTGAAGGGGACTTGGCCATTATTATCAATGCAGTCAAAAAATGAGATATTCCCAATTGGAAGCTTTAGGGTTCCCTGGATCGGGCTTTGGAAATTTTAGACACAATTGAAGACTATACTATCAACCATGTATATCGGGAGGCCAACATATTAGCCAACAATATAGCTAATAAGGGTGTGGATGGAGAGGTGTTGGTAACGGTTGATGTGGCTGCCAGCTCATCTCCCATTGCCACACAAGTCGAAGTTTATCCCCTAACATCTGTTGAAGAGGCGTCATGACAAACCCACCTAGAGAGACCTACAAATGGAGGCTATTTGGGCTGCCGAACAAACTCTCCCGCCACATGGGGAATGTTTTTTTATGGATTGAAGCTTGGTGGAGTTGAAAGGCAAATGAAAGAAGCGTGGATAATTTCATGGGTGCTTTTCTGTAGATAAGGATTAGTCTGTGATCTTTTTTGTCTATGTTTTAGAACTCGAAAGCTTGGAATTTTGTCTTTACTGCTTCCAAGCTATAGTCATGATAGAATAGATCTTTGTTAGTGCCATATAGGGCACCTCTATCTAGTAGATATGGACATATACAACATAAATTTGTTAATCTCCATGCTTATTAGGAACATACAGTATGTTTCTAGCTAGTGGATAGTGCCATATAGGGCACCTAGACTCTGAAGAAAGATTTGGACTGCGTATGCAGGATTTTGTATCTTTTATTTTAATTATCAATATACTAGCATTGCGACTATGATTTAACAAAAAAATATATTTTATTACATAAAATTAATAACCCTAATCCTAACCCTTATTAAATCTTAACTCAAATTGAACCCTAACCATTAATTGTAATCAAAAGTAAACCTTATTTTGTTTAATAATCAACCCTAAATAAACCCAATCATTAATATAATAATAATATAATATAATAAATGAATAAGTAAATTACGTCAAGATAGATTTTATTAGGGATAAAATTTAATTTCCAATTTAATAATAAAATAATAATATAATATCAATACTAATAAAATATAATAATTATTTAATTGAACCTTAATGTAATATTTTATTGTAAATGTATTTATTTATTATTATAAAATAAACCAATCAAATTTTTTTAATTCATTTATTTTAATAAATAAATAATTACAATAATTATGATTACTCTAAATCTAATAATTTATTAATAATAATAATTATCAAAATATTATATTATTGGTTAATATGTAATATTTTTTTTTTGATAGGTGGTTAATATATAATATATTAATATATATTTAATAAATTTATTTATATAATAATTATAATATGTATTAATACTATATATTTAGTTGATAGGCTACATAGTGTGAGATTTGAGCTTGAAACAAGTCTCACACCTGCAAACCACTATTGAGTCATCAGTAAACAAGTTTCAACTGTCGTTTAATGGTAAAAGCCTTCAAAATATTAGGTAAAAGCCTTTAAAATCTCACTTATCACATAAAAACCAAATAAATATTGGTTTGACAACTGGATGGGTGTAACGCCCCGCCACGCAACCCTAGAGGAAGTTGCAAACAACTACTTAAACAGGCTAATTTTTTTTTTTTTTAAGTATAATTAACATGCAAGTTCACTAACTAATGCCAATAACCTCTAAGGTTATGAGACAGAGGTTATATAGAACCTCAACAAAAAACATGAACTTAACCATGACATACATTTACACAATTATATAAACACATACATTCCAATAAGATGAATTACATCAAAGCATAAAGATAACTTTCCATTTCATTAAATTCATAATTAAATATTACAATTACATCTCTCATTCCCCGAATGAGGCAAGACCAATAAATAAGTTTATAACTACAACTTCCACCTCGAAAACAACTAAGGGGTAAAATAATACAAGATCAACTAAAATGAAATAAAGCAAGAGCTGATACTGGCACCCACAAGCTCTCCAACTTGAAGTCTCGTCCACAAGAACATGAAGAAAGAACCCAACGGATTTAGGTACACGCCACCCAACCAAGTGATACCCAAAGGCCCACCCCCCGTGCTAGGAGATAGTAACAAGGAACCCTAGCCAAGACCAACACCTCTAGACATAGGCTACATCATAACTAAACCAAACTGACACAACCAACACATGTACAACACGAGTACAACTCAGATACCATGCAAGTACAACACATACAAATCTACATGGTCATATTGCTTCCAGAAATAAAGCAGCACAAGCATGTCATGAGAACCATACACACAAAAATAGATACCAATTGTGGTCACATTAGGTATGTTAAGGAAACCATACCCATAATACAAGTACCAACTTTTGTCCTAGACAAAGTGTCATCGCACCGCTCATCATGAGTTACCCACTGCGAATCGTCAAGATGGTGGCCCTAACCGATCCTTGGCCCTCATACTTACTAATGCGAAATCAAATACCTTTCATACAGACAAGATAGATGACCTTGCCGTTACTGGCCTTCCCATCTCGAGCCTAACCAAGCACTTGGGTCCATGAGTGAGGTATAATTATCTTTTTAGTGTGAAGTACTACCCAAACTTCTAAGTACATTGATTTAGTTATCACTTAATTACACCACTTCCGAAGGTTACCCAATCTTACCTCTTTCGGGCTTTGGCCCCTACGGAAGCCACTCTTCTACTTGACAACACACATAACATCCAAGCATCAAGGGTAACAAAGTGCAACAAACAAGGTATTACAACCACTCCTTTCTCAGGAGGCAACTTAAGTTCAAACCCTGTCCAAACATTGGAGGTAACAAGGTAACAAAGTCGCTCCTGACAAGGAGGCACAACTCACGTAATCCACTCCTAAACCAAGGAGGTACAAAACATTCTCGTTCGTAGAAACCAGGTAACTAACTGATAATTTCTCATGCACTACCCAAGGGATTCAAAACAGGTTAACATAACAAACCGACAACCCACGAAACAAAAAACTCAACTGGAAGCCTTGTCCAATGTAATGACTCAAATTCCCCAAATGATGATAAGAACAGATAAAAATCAAAATGAGAATTAAATCTGCTTTGGATATTCTAAATCCATGTCCTCATGCTAACATTCAGTACTTTATTACGTTAATAAAACTGAATTAAATACGTCTCTTTCAGACGAATGATAATATTCAAATCAAACGTTTAATTACACTAATTATTTCAATGGTAACAAGTAATCATGTAACTTCTACGTTTCAGAATATAACGTTTAGAATTTACAATAAGATTATTGCGAATTAATTTATTAAATAACCACAATGCTAGACACATTTCTTGTCAATTCTATGTTTATCCTTCCAAACTGCATTTAAAATTTCAACTGATAAATTGATTACAAACTACATACTCTAATTCCCACATGTACATTTAAAATACAATCATCGATTCAAATCAACATTTTTACAATATGCTAAAGTGGAAAAATATTTAAAATTATAAAATTCATTTACCAAAATAACCCCTCATAAACGTGTATATCAAAATACACCTATTTAATTATTTAATCATTTATACCCTCATATTATAAAATATAATGTTAAATATTAATATATAATATATTAATATTTTAATATTATATAATATAATAATACATGTTCATATATTTATATTAAACCAATATTATAATATTATATGTTATAATAATAAATATTAATATTTATTATTATAAAAATACAATACTAAAATATTAAATAAATAAAAACATAAAAATGAAAATAAAACAAAATTAAAAAAAAGAAGTTGACCCCACGCATCGGTCTGCGCGCCGGTCTCAATGGGCGAACGCCTTGGTTTAAGGGCCGCGTTTTTCTCAGGGAGCCGCGCACCTCACGGGTCAACCGACTGTGTTTACACACAGCCGACCCCCATTAATGGGGGTGGCGATTGTGTGTAAACACAGTTGTCCCCGTAGAGGGCGGCAGTCGGTGGAAAGGGAAGGGGGAGTCGGGAGGCGCACGCTGGTTTTAAAATGCGATTTAAAAAAAATGATATTTGCCCATTTTAATTTCAGATTTCTTCCAATAATACATTTTTAATCCAGTATGAATATATGCACATATATATATGTATATATATATATATATATACTTTTTAATGTATATATATATATGCATTTTTGGTTTAAAAGAAGAATAAATTGAGAAAACCAGAATAATATAATTATAAGAACAATCATTTACATTCCAAAGCATCATTTTCTTGGAAGCAATTTAAATTTTAAAAGGGTCTTCTTGCTAATTTGAAGAACAAAATTTCAACCTTTGCTTTATTTGAATTCAAACAACAAAATTCAAAACTCCTTCCACAAGATCTTAACCATTAATATTTAAATTTCAAAATTTCAAAAAACAATCATTTAAAAGACTTGAACCTGGTTTTTTAAAAATGATAGCAGATCCTGATGGTGACTTGATTCCCTCTTCAGATCCACAGGTTCTCCAAGCTTTTTCCATAAACCCACCAAATTGAAGAATTTTTCCTCTATCTAATTCAATCTTTTCCAAAACTCTATGAACATCCAAAATTATGAAACCAAATTCAAACATAAGGTTAAAACCCTAAAAATCCTACAACCACCCTCATAAATTCTTCATAACAGAAAAATAGAAAATATCTAATTTCTTTCAATTTTTGAATTTTCAAAATCCAAATTGACTTTTTAAATCATTTTTCAATTTTTCAATTCCAAATTTCTCAAATTGACTTTTATGCATTTTCTTTATTTTCAATTTCAACAAATTCAACAATAACTTCAACATAAATAAATTAACTTCTTTCAACCCCATAAATTTAATTAATTAATAAATAAATTTAATCAACGATTAAATTATTTATTAATTAAATTAAATTAATAATAAATTAAATTATATTTCAACATAATTTCAGAACACATTAATCCACAACTTAAATACATTAAGCCATACAAATCTTCCCATTTAACTTGCAATTAAATAAAATCAAGGCCAAATTGAACAAAGTTAAAACAGTCATAACCCGACAACACCAGACGACACACTAAGACTAGGGTGACGACTTGGCACAGAATCCTAGCTACTATCTCCCAATCGAATACCTTTGGACATTGAACATGCTCCAACCTGTGAAACCAGGTGGAGTTGATGTCCTATACCTGTCAACCTGTAAATCAAGTAAACAACAACATATAATATGAACAGCATAAAATACACACCGTGAAGAGGAAATCTCGGAATCGCAAGGCGCTCGCAAGCAAGTGATGCGGTACCATCCTCTTCACCAATACAGTAGTACTACTGACAAATCTAACATACTAAAATAATCCAAAGCATAAACATCATTAATTCGAATATCCATTTATGTTAATCCAAAACATGCCATAAGATAACATCATATTAAAATACCATCATATCCAAAAGATAACATTAACGTCGCTTTATAGATAGCAACCAAATAGAAGCCGAGTACCATAGTCAAGGTACTAACAAAAAGTACAACAAAAAAGAACAAAACACTGTTCAACCAAAATGCAAAACGGAGGGGTATTACAATGGGTGTTGGGAATAGGATGTCATTTAATTGCAATCCTAAACATATTTCATGTATCTCCTAAGTCCTTGGAAAGTGTTCCCCAACACTAAGATTAGAAAGAGATTAAATTCGAATGAAATGAACATGTAAATTGACATTTGTGATTATTCTTAAATAATAGGAACATGTGGGGACGTCCAAAAAGAGCTCCTACAAGATAGGAGCACATGGGGTGCCCACATGGAAAGTGGAACCCACCTTACTTCAGTTAACTATTTGGAGGATTGATAACACTTCAGCAATGCATGTTTTCTTCCTAAAAGTTAGGGATTGATATTTACATGAGTGGAGTGGCACTATCAGTTCAATTTAGTTCAATTCAGTTTGGTTATGGTTCAGTTATCTTCAATTTCATGTAGTTATCTTGAGTTGCATGCTAGTTGCATGTAGTTGACTTGATTTGCATGACTAATGACTTTAGTTGCATGTCAGATAACAGGTAGATACTTTCAATTAAGTGGGGATGATTAATCATGCATAATGTTTGCATGAATTGGTGGAGAGATGTGTTTCAGTTAACTAAGATTGACTTGGGTCCACCTTGGCACCCAAGTTAGCATATTTCAATTAACACATTTTGCATGAGAATATATTTATAAGGCTTAGTCAAGTGGGCCCATTCTTGGGTGCCAACTTTGAGGTGAAATTTGCATGATATCTTCTTGACCAAAGTCCAGTTAAGTGTTCAGTTTGGGGTGCCTAAATTGAGGAAGACTTTGGTTTGACTTCAGATTACATTGTGGAACTCTACTTTCCCAATCTAAGCGTATATTTTTGTGAGGAGCTTTATTCTTTTGTATTGTACAACTCTTGTGAGTTTACATGCTCATATTTTGTCTATTGATTGCAGCAAGTGTATGAGAGTTCTATGAGAGTTTATTGCAAGTTGTGAAGAAGGATTGTTGAAGGCAAGGAAGCATATCAATCAAAGATTGATATGGTATTATTGTAATCTCGTTCTAAGGTTAAATAATATAAGCACTATTGATTCTGGTGGAGTTTTTTCTTGAAAGGGTTTCTCCATGTATATGTTGTGTCACTTCTATCTTCTTATCTTATTCTTCTACAATCTTTTATCTCTTTCTACAATTGGTAAAATTGATCTAAACAAATTAATCATACATAAAGAGTTGTGACAAAGCACTTAATTAGATCTACAATCTCATAGTTTTATAAGTTTTAAGCTGCAATATTACCTTCATTTTCAACATTTGGTATCAGAGCTAATGGTTGGTTAGGGTTTGGAACGTCTTTCTCTTAAAAGTTTGAAGGTTTTTTGGTTGTAGTGGGAGCTTTTACTATTGTTTTATTGCAGATTTGTAAAAGAAGTGTGTTACAATGAGTTCTACTTCTTGTCTTGATATTGAAAGATTCAATAGATCTAGTTATGAGATGTGAAAACTAAAAATGGAGGATCTCCTTGAAGAGAGAGATCAGTGGTTAGCTATTTGTAATGAGAAAAAGCCATCTACAATGATGTTAGATGAGGATTAGGCTAAGCTTGATAAGAAGGCAAGAGGGACCATAAGGTTATGTCTTGTTGATGTTGTTCTCTTGAATGTTTCAGATGAAACTACTACATATAAATTGTGGAAGAGGATAGGTGATATCTATCAAACCAAAAGTCTTACTAATAAGTTGTATATGAAAAGATAGTTGTATTATTTAAAGATGAAAGATGGTGATTCTGTTGCACATCATTTAAATGTTTTCAATTTGATTCTAAGCTAGTTAGCATATGTAGATGTAAAGCTAGAAGATGAAGATAAATATATTTTGTTACTTTTTTCTTTACCAGAGTCTTGGGAAAATCTAATTGTTGCTATCAGTGGTAGTGGTGCAGATCCTAAGATGGACAATATAATTCCTACTCTCCTATCAGAGGAGATGAGGAGGAAGTCTAAAATGGGATCCCAATATGCCTTGTTTGTAAGAGGTAGGCCTAAGGAAAAGGAACCTAAGGGAGACAAGAAAGGAAAGGGTAAGTCCAAAGGACAATCTAAAACCCCTGGTAAGAGTAAGGTAAAGTGTTGGAATTGTGGGAAACCAGAACATGTAAAGAAGGATTGTAAGAACAAGAAAAAGAGTTCTGATGCTTCTACAGAGAAATCGTCAGATGACGGTAATGATGCATTGATCATTTCATGTAAAACTATTAGTGATGACTCTTGGCTTATTGATTCAAGTTACTCCTATCATATGACTCTTAACAAGGAGTGGTTCACTGAGTATACTGCATATGATGGAGGGAATGTTTTCTTTGGAGATAATAGCACAACAAATATTATGGGCAAAGGAGAGGTAAAGTTATGTTTCAGTGATGGTAGGGTTAAGACCCTTAATGATGTTTTACATATTCCAAGACTTGCTAGAAATCTACTTTTTGTATCTAAGTTTAATGATTCTGGAATGCATGTGATATTTGACAAAGGTGGTTGCAGATTGGTGAAAGGGAATATGGTGGTTGCTAAAGGATCTCAGATTGGGACTTTGTTTAAGCTTAATACCTCCAATTTGAATAAATCAACCAATGTAACTGAAGTTGAAAGTAAATGTATGTTGTGGCACCATAGATTGGGCCACATTGGTGAAAAAGGTCTTAAGACCATTCTTAATAAGAAATTGGTTGACAATATTCTTGATTATAATATTGGCAAAAATGATTTTTGTGAACATTGTGTGTTTGGAAAGCAATCTAAATCTTCATTTCATAATGGAATGGATAAAGCTAAAAGGTTATTAGAGATTATTCATTCAGATGTTATGGGTCCTGTGGTTATTGACTCTATTGGAAAATCTAGATATTATGTCAAATTTATTGATGATGTCTCAAGATACACTTGGATTTATTTTATGCATAACAAATTTGATGTGTTAATAAGTTTAAAGAATTTAAGGCTTTAGTTGAGAAACAATCAGATCATAAGATAAAAGTGTTGAGATCAGATAATGGTGGTGAATTTTGTTCTAAGGAATTTGATGATTATTGTAAGCATGCAAGAATTATGAGACAAAAAACTACTCCATATACACCTCAACAAAATGGAGTAGCAGAAAGGATGAACCGAACCTTAATGGAAAGAGCTAGGAGTATGTTGAGTAGTGCTAAGCTAGATCGGTGCCTTTGGGCCGAGGCTGAAAGTACTTCTTGTTATTTAATCAATAGATCTTCTAGTTCATCTATTGAAGATAATACCCCTTATGAAATGTGGTTAGGTAGGAAACCTAGTGTTGTACATTTAAGGATCTTTTATTGTGAGGATTTTGTTCATGTGCCTAAAGAAAAGTGGTCTAAGTTGGATCCAAAAGCACAAAAATGCATATTCATAGGTTATGGTGAAAATGTAAAAGGTTACAAGCTTTGGAATCCTCTAACCCAAAAAATTACTTTATCTAGAGATGTGATTTTCAAGGAATTTAGATCTTATATAGGAGAAGAACAACCAAACGAGAAGGATACTTCTTGAACAGTGCATTTTGAGATAAATACAGAGAAGCATGAAGATGCACATGTTGAAGAACAATTAGATGGATTGGATGAGGAGAGTTCATAGAGTTCTGAGATAGATGCTCATGATGAGAATATTGAGGAACAAGAAGAACCTTCTTTGAGAAGATCCACAAGACAACGAAATCTCGTTGATAGGTATAGCCCACCTAATTTTGTTGTATATTTTCTTTGATGAGTACTAATGATGAACCTAGATCTTATAGGGAAGCTTTGTAT
Source organism: Sequoiadendron giganteum (assembly GCA_007115665.2). Classification (NCBI taxonomy): domain Eukaryota; kingdom Viridiplantae; phylum Streptophyta; class Pinopsida; order Cupressales; family Cupressaceae; genus Sequoiadendron; species Sequoiadendron giganteum. The sequence continues at coordinate 508,121,611 of CM021105.1, forward strand.
TTAGATGAGAACAAGCTTTGGTCACAAGCTATACACGAGGAAATGGTTTCCTTGGATACTTGTGACACATGGGATCTTGAGAGTTTGCCCAAAGGAAGAAAGGCCATTGGTTGTTGTGACGTAGATAAAATGACTCTGCAAGCAAGATGATTAAATCTAATCTAAACATGCATTAACCTAAATCAAACAACAAAGAACAAAGGAATAAACAAACTAAGCAGTAAATAAAGCAATATGAAACAATCTCACTGAATATCAGTCCACCTCTTCGAATTATCTTGATTGTCCTTCTCTATTTTGCCATGATGGTATTCTTGCCCTCAGATTTTCAATATGTATGCAAGTATAGCCTTGATGTATGTGATTATAGAAAAATATCGAAGATTAACAAGTCTCTTCCAAAGTATAAAGATTTTGGGAGGAGGAATAATGACAAAGGTCAGGTCAATTTATAGAAAATTGGTTTTTGAATGATCGACTTAGATTCAAAGGAGAGATCAACGATCAAGATTGATGAATGCCATGCGATACGAGATTTGGGTCAGTTAGAATGCGAGTTGGGAAATTATGTAGGATAAAGATAAATTAAATAATAATTTAATCTAGTGTTAAGACTATTCGAAAATATTTAAGAATAGACATGAATATTAAATAAATGATTTAATCTTTAGTTGAAAGTCATCAAAAATAAAAGAATTAGACTTTGAATGGAAAGGATAAAGTTAGAACTCAACAACGATCTGTTCGAATGCACACATGAATTAATTAATTAAATACAAATATTTAATTAATAAATGTGTTCATGCATATGAGTCCTAACTAGATAACTGATTGGTTACGACAAAGAGTCTCTTCGCAGAGACGATCAGATGTTGAATCAGGAGATACCTGATTGATTCAAATAGATCTCAAGTTAGGTGATGACTGAATAATTAGATAACTTAAACAATTATCTAAATATAGAAGAATATGTTAAAAATATAGAGTTTTATGAATTAAATGATTTATTTAATTCAAAATTCGACATTTAAGGATTAATTAAATAAATAAGACTTATTTAATTGAGTGATGAAAATGTTAAATGAATAATTAAATAATCAAAGCATTTATTTAATTATAGTTGAAAATATGATAAAGATAAGAATTTATTTAATTTGAGAAGGAGGGTAAAGTTAATTAATGATGTAATTAAATAAAGAACATTTATTTAATTAATCAGGATCGAATAAAGACAATGTGAATTAATTAAATAATTATGAATATTTAATTAATAGATGAATAAATGTTAAAGGGAATTAATTAAATAATTAAAATTTATTTAATTAGTAGATGAGAAAGGACTTTAGAAAGTAATTAAATAATTAACATTATTTAATCATGACTATGAAAATATGAATTATGAAGAAATTGAAGTCGCAGGCTTAGACCAAATTTCGGTGTCTACAATTGTAAATGGATTTTTAAAAAGAAAATTGGAGTAGATAGTAATCTCAAAAGGTACAAGGCTAGATCAGTAGCCAAGGGAGAGAGGGAGTTGACTTTAATGAAATCTTCTCTCCTATTGCTAAATTAACTTCTATTAGATTCTTTTTATCTATTACTACTGCTTATGATTTTGAGATAGAGCAAATGTATGTGAAAACTACTTTCTTACATGGGGATTTTGACGAGGAGATTTATATGAAGCAACCTGATGGTTTTGTTGAAAAAGGAAAAAAATTATTGGTTTGCAGGTTAAAGAGATCTTTATATGGATTGAAGCAGTCACATAGAATGTGGTACCATAAGTTTGATGCTTTTGCATTAAAAATTGGTTATGTTAGGAGTGAGGAAGATCATTGTGTTTACATAAAATATATTGATGATCTACTTTTATTTATTACCTTGTATGTTGATGACATGTTGTTTATTAGTAACAACAAGGTAATGATCAAAGAATTGAAAGCACAACTCTATAGCACATTTGAGAAGAAAGATCTAGGGGATACAAAATATATCCTTGGTATGGAGATCAACAGAGATAGAGGTAACATAAAGCTTTGTTTGAGTCAAAGCAACTATGTTGATACTATTTTGAAACGGTTTAACATGCATGATAGTAAACCAATTAATATTCTTTTACTACTTGGCACGAAGTTGAGTTTGGACATGGGTCCTAAATCGAATTTTGATCATGAGGAAATGTCTGAAGTTCTATATGCTAGTGCAATTGGTAGTTTGATGTATGCAATGGTTTGTACAAGACCAGATATAGCCCAAGAAATGGGAGTTCTAAGTAAGTTTATGTCTAACCCTGGTAAAGAACATTGGACTTATGCTAAGAGGGCGCTTAAATATTTATGAGGTACTTTTGATTAATATTTGGTTTATCATGGTGCTAATGATATTGATATTATGCACAAATCATTGGACATACAGGGTTTTGTTGATTCAGATTGGGCAGGAGACCTAGACAGTCAAAGGTCGACAAGTGGCTATGTGTTTACTTTATTTGGAGTTGTGGTTAGTTGGATGAGTAAGAGGAAACCCACGGTTGCTTTGTCCACAATAGAAGTAGAGTACATGGCTGCTACACATGCCTCTAAAAGGGTAGTTTGGTTACAAAGACTTGGGAAAGGTATTGGTTTTAATTGCAAGCAAATTAGACTTGAATGTGATAGTCAGAGTGCTATTTTTTTAGCCAAAAATCCTATGTATCATGCTTTGTACTAAGCATGTTGATATTCAGTATCACTTTGTGTGAGAAATGGTTGAGATGGGAAGGTATTGATTGAGAAAGTTGACACTTTGATCAATGCTACAAATTATCTTACAAAATTAGTTCCTACAGATAAGTGCTCTTGGTGTAGGAAGGCCATTGGCCTTGAGTCATGTACTTGATTTATAATAATGATTCCTTATTTAGAATAATTGCAATGTATAGTGTCAAGTGGGAGAATGTTGGAAATAGGATGCCATTTAATTGCAATCCTAAACATATTTCATGTATCTCCTAAGTCCTTGGAAAGTGTTCCCCAACACTAGGATTAGAAAGAGATTAAATTCGAATGAAATGAACATGTAAATTAACATTTGTGATTATTCCTAAATAATAGGAACATGTGGGGACGTCCAAGAAGAGCTCCTACAAGATAGGAGCACATGGGGCACCCACATGGAAGGTGAAACCCACCTTTCTTTAGTTAATTGTTTGGGGGATTGATAACACTTCAGTAATGCATGTTTTGTTCCTACAAATTAGGGATTGATATTTACATGAGTGGAGTGGAACTATCAGTTTAGTATTGGTTTATTTTATTTTATTTTAGTTTAGTTTAGTTTAGTTTAATTCAGTTGAGTTATGGTTCAGTTATATTCAATTGCATGTAGTTATCTTGAGTTGCATGCTAGCTGCATGTAGTTGAATTGAGTTGCATGACTAATGAATTCAATTGCATGATAGATAATAGGTGGATAATTTTAGTTAAGTGGGGATGATCAATCATGTATAATGTTTGCATGAATTGGTGGAGAGATATGTTTTAGTTAACTAAGATTGACTTGGGTCCACCTTGGGTGCCCAAGTTGGCATCTTTTAGTTAACACCTTTTGCATGAGAAGATATTTACAAGGCTCAGCCAAGTGGGCCAATTCTTGGGTGCCAACTTGAGGTGAAGTTTGCATGATATCTTCTTGACCAAAGTTCAATTAACTGTTCAGTTTGGGGCGCCTAAATTGAGGAAGACTTTGGTTTGAATTCATATTACATTATGGAACTCTACTTGCCCAATCTAGGCATATATTTTTGTGAGGAGCTTTATGCTCTTGTGAGTTTATATGCTCATATTTTGTTTATTAATTGAAGCAAGTGTATGAGAGTTCTATGAGAGTTTATTCCAGGTTGTGAAGAAGTATTGTTGAAGGAAATGAAGCATATCAATCAAGGATTGATACAATATTATTGTAATCTTGTTCTAAGGTTAAATAATACAAATACTATTGATTCTGGTGGAGTTTTTTCCCGAAAGGGTTTCTCCACGTATATGTTGTATCACTTCTATCTTCTTGTCTTATTCCTTTACAATCTTTTGTCTCTTTCTAAAATTGGTAAAATTGATCTAAACAGATTAATCATACACAAAGCATTGTGACAAAGAACACTTAATTAGATCTACAGTCTCATAGTTTTACAAGTTTTAAGCTACAATATTATGTTCATTTTCAACAATGGGAACATTCTATTTTCATTTACAATGTTTTTTGTCAATTTGATGATAACTTTCTTTTTTTCATTTGCATTGCTTTATGTTTTAAATTTGTATGCAAATATTTCATAATCAGATAATACTTAATTTTTTTAAGGAATAAATCTAGATTTTTCTAAGTTTATTTCATTCCATTATTTGGCACTTATTATTAATTGTTTAATCCATCTAACATGTAACTAGAATCTACAATGCATCCATGCACAACACACATATTCTCTAACATATTAACATACATATAGTTCTTTGTCGACCTAATCCTTGCACCTCCTTTAGGTGCAAGTGCTAGTATTAATTTAGCTGATAGGTTACATATAGTGTGAGATTTGAGCATAAAACAAGTCTCACGCCTATAAACCACTATTAAGTAGTTAGAAAACAAGTTCCAACTACCATTTAATGGTAAACCAGTTGTCGTTTAATGTTAAAAGCCTTCAAAATATAAGGTAAGAGCCTCCAAAATCTCATTTATCATATAAAAGATAGATAAATATTGATTTGAAAGTTGGATGAGAACATTCTATTTCCATTTGTAGTGTTTTTTGTCAATTTGATGGTAACTTTTTTTTATTTGTCATCCCCAAGAAGAGAATTAAAGGTGGCTCGAATTTGCAGTTTGGGTGTTGTGTGTTCGCGGGCATTGTATTGGCAAGTAATTGGTGAAGTGCTAAAGCTATGTTCATGGGTAATGCATTAGCATGTAAACAGTGAAGTAGGTGTTTTTGTTTCCATTTCTTATTGTTCTTTTCAAACACATTTCTAGTTTGTCGGGTAAGATCTATGCTCTGTTTTTTAAACAACTTTGTTATTGGGTTTTGCTGCTATCAAAGTGAAAGTATAATTTTTGTGGCTGGCTTCAATCAAAGTATAACTTATTTTAGCGGAGCAAAGTGTAAAAAAAAAGTGCCATTCGGTATGTTACCATTATTGTTTACATACTATGTCATCTTGGTCAATGTGTTGCTATTTTCTCCAGATCAAAAGTTTCTTGTTCTCAGTGAGTTTTGAGTAGTGAGGCTTGAACAGTGTGGTTTGGATAGAGTGTTTTGTTTTCACTATTTCTACTAAAAGTTTATCATGGAGTTTATGCCAAGAAACCATCATGCCCCATTTCCTGTACAAGAATGGGAATTGCCTTTTTCCAAAGGCTTGGAAAGAGAACATCTGTCACATGTTTTTAAAACTGATTGCTTATCTGTGTTTAAATGTTTGAAAAAATTGTTAGGAGAAGACATTTTACATCTTTCAGCTCAGAGGTTAATTTTTCCTTCAGACCTGGTGTCAATATTTGTTTCAAATGTTTTGGACTTGAATCTAAACTATCAAGATATACAGAAACGTGCACAAGCTATCATTCAAGATGTATTCTTGCAGGACAATGCTCTACTTAAGAGCATACAAAGGTATAACTTTTGGAAAGGTGAAGCATATGTGGGTGGTATATTTCCAAAGCATTACTTACACCACAAAGTATGCTAAAAAAATATATACATTGTAATGAAAACATCACTGAAACATAACTCATCGAGTTACCTTTACAAAGAGCTAGCCCATCATCATTTTGATGTAGGCTTTGAAGTGGAGAGAAAATTCAAAGCAAAATATCATGCACTTTCTTTTCTCTTAACACATCATTGTCATCAAGAAAATAATGTCAACAATCAGAATGCACTGCAAAAGGAGTTGGTACTAACTACATAATCACATACTGCTCTAGTGGAATTGGTTGCACAACAGGTCAGGCTGCTTCAACACATCCTAGACATGAACATTACAACAAATTCACAATCAAATCCGCTAGCCCATCAATCTATGCAAAAAGGAGAGAAGGTGGAAAGTTCTTATGTAGGAAGTGCTTGACGATTAAAGACAGTTTTAGAAATCTTTTGCACATATGCTACAACATGCCTATATAAAACATAAAATAGCATGAAGTCAACTATTTTACAATAGAAAATTTGACATTTTGTAGCTAAGTATACTCTATTACAACAATATTATTTAGTCTGGTGGACATTGTGTTGTGACAACATTATTAGGAAATTTTGATCACAACAATTCTTTTTACATACGTTGGACTTGAAAATAGATTTTCAGTTAAGAACAGTGATATTGTAACCTCTTATACTTTTATATATTTATAAATAGTCGGCTTACTGCCTTTTATTAAAAAAAAAAGTTCTTTAAGAAAAAAATATAAATTTGTCTAAGTTTATTTCATACCATATTCAACACTTATTATTAATTGTTTATTCCAACCACATGCAACTAGAATTTGCAGTACATCCATACACAAAAACATATTCTCTAACATGTTAACATACATATAGTTTTCTATCAACGTAATCCTTAAACCTCCTTTAGGTGCAAGTGCTAGTATTAATATATATAATAATTCACTATTGTGTTAATAATATTGCATTATTAATAGAATGAATTTATGAAAAAATAAAAAAACTTTTTTTTGAATAAAAGAGGGGTAAAAATTTATTCAAACCAAGAGCCAAACAATACAAATCAATAACCAATACATAAAAAGGGGCCCACTAGCCCCACCCAACAAACTAGAGCTAAAGATCACGAAGAACCCACCAACGGGAAACCAACAAACCCACTCAATGACCTTCCATATCCTCCTAAATCAACATCTTTAATTTTTGGACACAAACCCTAGGAAGATTCTCCCAATCCAAAATTTCTAATTGCTCCTATACTTAAAAGCCCATTTTTACAAGCAATCAACAACATTGTTCCACTCCCTTGGGATATGAACAAAATGAACCTCATCAAGAAAATCACTTAATTAATGAATCTGTTATACAATTGAAGATAACTGCCAATTCACCTTATCCAAATTATGCTTGTTCAACCAATTTTAACCAACATCTAAGAATTTGATTCATAAATAAACTTGTGCCACCTAATGGCACAAACCTTTTCCAAAGCAATAAGGATAGCTAGAGCCTCCATAAGATTATTGGCTTGGAAACCCTGATAAATGGAGAAGAAGAAGAGGACAACCCCATAACTATCCATCCCCACTCCCCCAACCCCAACAATTCCAACATTTTGCTTGGAGGACCCATAATTGTTTATCTTCAGGATTCCATTTGGAGGCAAAGACCATCTACCCTCTCTTTGGATTTTCCTATTAGGAAGTCGTCTCTCTCTTATACCAACCACTGCTGAGCTAATTCCTGCTAGCTCTAAACCCTACAAAATCACCTCCTCCCCAGTATCTAGGAAAGTGCCCACCTCACACTTAGCAGAAATGGTCTCCTAAACCATACCAAGAATCCTTTGCCATACTTGGAGAGCAACCGACCGCTTGTCTTGAAAGATTCATCGATTCCTCTCTAGCTAGATTTTCCACATAATGCACGAAGGTCCAATAGCCCAAGCCACTTGAATACAAAAAGGTCTTGGCAAGTGGCCTCCCCAAAGTCCTCCAAAAATCAATCAGGGTCAAAGTGTGTACACAAGGTTGCCTCCAAACCCCTCACCATAGATGTTAGATATCCCTGAGAAAGCACATTGAAAGAACAAATGTGAAGAAGATTCCTCACTACCACCACATATACATAAATAGAAGGCCCCTGAAATCCTCTCTTCTGAAGATTATCCCAGATGAGGCACATATTATGGGAAACCAACCACATGAAAAAGTTGCATTTAGGCCAAGCAAATTTGTTCCACGCAAAGTTCCACTAAGGGACTTCATTACCTCCATATCTCCTCCTATCCAACTCTTAATAACCAGCTGCCACCGAGTACACCCCCTTAGGATTAGGACCCCAAGCCAGGATATCATTCCCTTGCAAAGAGCTACAAGCTCTTCTTGTTAAAATATGAGATAACTCTTGGTGCTCCTCCTTAGAGCCCCCTAAGTGGCACACTTACAATATTTCCACTTAAACAACTCTACCTGCCCCACTTTCTTAGCAAATTTGAAGTCACACTTTTGACCAACCAACCTCCTAGAAGAAAAGACTAAGATGTTGGAGATGAGGATGATTGGACACAATTGGGAGATGGCCATCCTAGGAGTCAAGCTAGAAGAGAGCATCAAAGCCCTTGTTACAAATCTAGAATAACCTTTGTTTGATTAAGTTGGCCCCTCTCTTAAAAGTATCCCAGATCATAGACCCCTTGCCAGTCAAGGAAAGTTGAGGCACATCTTCACTTGAAACCGCCCTCAAGTATTCAAAGAAGAGAATCATGAAAAAAAAAAACTTAAAAATGATATATTTTAATGTTATTTATATAAATTATTTAATAAAATAGATAAGCTAATTGCATTGAAGGCGTTCCCTATATGAACATTATTGACCGAATTTAATGATCAACAGTTGAGAATGTGGTAGAATGATGGTTGACCATTGAAAAAAATCTAACTGTTCGATGAACCCAATATAAAATAAATAAATAAATATTAAAGAAATAAAACATTTTATACAAAGAAAGAAAGCAAATAATAGATATTCTTTCTACATTTCCACTAGAAAATATGTTTTACATTCATATTATAAAGGTCAAAAACAAAAAAACCATAATTATTATATTTTACAAAAAATATTTTACTACACTTTACCTTATTTCATTAATCATTGCACTTTATATAAAGAAAGAAAGCAAATAATTAGATATCGTTTCTAATTTTCCACTATTATTCAAAGTGTATAAATCATATTATAAAGGTATCAACGATTGAGAATGTGTTAGCATGATACAAGACTATTGAAAACAATCTAATCATTCGATGAACCCAATATAAAATAATCAAAGAAGGAAAGAGAGAAAGCAAAGAAACATATATTATTTCTACATTTCCACTAGAAAATATGCTTCACATTCATATTATAAAGGTAAAAAACAAAAAAAAAAATTAAAAAAAATCAAATTATTATATTTTACAAATAAAAAAAAATATTATATTTTAGAAAAACATATTTAAATACACTGAATTTAGCTTATCAAAATAACCATTGCATTTTATACAAAGAAATAAACTAAATAATTAAATATTGTTTCTAAATTTTCACTAATATTCACAGTCTATAAATAAAATATAATTTTTGAATATATACTCAATATTATTCAATTTCAAACATTATATATATAAAAAATATATAAACACTTTTATTCCATCTTCCTACACAAAACAAACATTTACATATATTTCAAATTGCTTTTCTTCTTAGTTCAAAGTATTTCACAATTACATTCTACTTACTTAATGTCAAATACTAAGCTTTATCCATACAAATTCTAAATTAGCAAAAAAATCATTTGCATACCCATTACACACCAAGGTGCGATTGCTAGTTTAATTGATAAGTAGGAGATATTTTCCACAGTGTGTCAAATTCTGATACTGCTATCACTATTCAACCGTGTAGTTTTACAAGTCAAACACATTGACCCATGTTTCATGAGTACCGGTTCACAAGAACCCATCTCTCATGATAATGAATGGTCCACTTACCACTCACTGCATCTAGATGATGCTCACAGAAGTGAAGCACTGGATCTTTTGGGAGGTGGTCCCATCCCAGTACGACACCAGCTTAAGTGCTAGTTTAATATCAATAGATTTTGAACCCTTTAAATTTTTCTTACCAATATAATAAAAAACATTAAAAAAAAAAAACAGATTCCATATTATGGAAAGTTGAGATGCAAATTACCTAGGTAATGAAAAAAACCTTTTATAAGAATTTTTTCTTTTCTTTTTTGAAATCCCCATCCCGCTCACGAGGCCACACAATAACAAAACCCTAGACCGTACAAAATAAATAAATTTTAAAAAGGTTTTGTGGAATTTATTTTAATCGCTCCCTCTTCAGTTGTACCTCCAAAATAAAAAATATAGAAGTGGACGCCAAAATCAGCAAAAGGCGCATTGAAATAAATTTTGAAATCCTTGCATTGCGTATTTTTTATTTTAACTATTTTAGACTCTTCAGTGGAGTTTGTACGCGCTCTCGTGGCCGCCATTAATAAGCTTTTTATGGATTCGTTCTGTTCATCCATATCTTACCTTGTACCCATTACCATATTTATTTTCCTTACTTCGATTCTCTTGTAACCCTTGCAAAATATGCAAATCTGATGTTACCCACCAGAACTTATTAGAGATTGATTTTGAGCTGAACAAAGAGGTTTAAGCTTTAGTTCATCTACTTTTTGAGAATAGTTTTATCTCCCCAGATTCAAATTCTGGTGGGTCTGCTTACGTTTTTGAGCTTCTAGGGTTTTCCAGAGTGTTTTGGATGGACCCGTTTGGACCTCCACGCAAAAAGATCAGGCCTGAGGGATTTCTCAATGGAAATGCAGGTACAATGTTTGGAGAGACTAACAGATTCAAGCAGCCTCCAACGCTTGGGACCATTTCTGGTACTTTTCTATTCGTTATTAGGGTATTGTAGGCATGGAAATTAGGTTTAAAGGTCTAGAACAGTAGTTGAGTGTTAAAATTGTTATGGGTTTCGTAATCTTTATAAATCGTTTTTCAGTACATGAAATGTTAGATGGCATTGGAAATGTCTTGTTCTTCAATACACAGTGTACATGTTTCATTCATTTGCATGTAGGGATCTCTGCCAAACAGAAATGGGTATTGGCTAGTAAATAGATATATGCGCGTTCTTGTAACTTGGAAACGATGCTTGTTCATGAAATCTAGCTGATTTTGTCTTCTGGGGTTGTGGGTTTGCGTTTTTAAGGTACATCTGCTAGGTTTGAGACAACAGTGTCTATTTTAACTATAGCAGTCTAAGAGCCATCAGAGGGGTTGACTATTTTTTTTTCTTTTACATTAAAATGAGTAAGAGCTCTATGAGTTTACTGGTTTTAATAAACAGAATGTTGTTGGGTTCGTGAATCAGTAAATTTATCATGCTTTTATTATGGGGATTGTGATTCTGAAGTAGGAACATTTGATTATCGGTCTGCTATGGGTAGTTCTTCTAGTTAACTAGCTGTTGCGCTCCTGTAGGAAGCTGTCAAAATAATGCCAAATACATCCACAGTCAATCATATAGATATTTATTGGCCAATGCGAGTCTTTGGATAAAACTGTGTAGAAGACTTTTAATGGTTTTCATGGATTATGAAAATCTTACATATTTCCAAGGTTACCCCAAGTTTCCGGGACGGGGACGGCAGGGGACGGCGGGATGAGTCCCCAAGTTTCCGATTTTGAGGCCAAATTTAGGGACGGCGGGGGACGGCTATATAAAATATAGGGAAAATTTAAAATATATAGAGAAATTTTAAATATGCATATGAAAATATGGATAAAACATACATAATATACATTATAGAACCTTAACATATAACATTTGTGTTCAACATTCTTTGTCAATACTCAATACACATTGAAAATTCAGAATTAACATACATGAATCATAATACAACCTCCAAGTTAAAATTTATAAACTTATATCAAATTACATAAGGTTATTTCCAGCTTACAAATTGGGAGAACATTTGTGATTACAATGAAGATTGTTTCACCTAGGTTATTGATTACTTGGCATAGAACAATAACGAATAGCTGAGGCGTCTGAAGGAAAAATTATTGTAGTTTGCTGGGAGTGTGGACTACTGGAAGTAAATTCAATGCTAGTGTATTGTCTGATATGGATTTGAGCAGTTAAATGTGGGGACAATTGCTACACTCAAGGAGTTTTGGGCATCAAATTGCCTTAATATTCAGCCTATTTCCAATTGTGAAGAAGTAAGAACTGTTTAAAAATGTCAAAATCCTAAGTCTTTGTCTCTAAAACCTGTTAGTGAACAGCAAGCAAATAAATTCAAGTTTACACACTTTTGGAATAATTTATTTTTATTTTTATATATCTCTAATAGAGCATCAAATATTTATCTTGTGAGTGTTCCAAATATTGTGAAAGATATATGAAAATAATTTAAACGAACAACTCATAAACCAAACCACAACAAACAAAAAGAAAAAAAATAAAAAAAATAAAAAAAAATGTTTTGATGTGGGGGACGGCTCAGGCGTCCCCTGGCCGTCCCCGGGACTGGTCAGCCGTCCCTATTTGGTCAACGCCGTCGCCGTTCTGAGGACGTTTCCTGGGTTTTTCAGAAAATTAGGGACGGTCCCCTGCCGTCCCCCAGTACCCGGGACGTCCTGGGAACGGGTACGAGGCATTTTGGGGGGGGGGGACGCGTCCCCAGGTTTCCCTGCATATTTCAGGTCCTCATCACATGCATGGTTGGGACTGCTCTGAAAAGAAGGTAAGTCCAGCTGTACATGCAAACTTGCATGCGAATAAGTTTGCAATGATTATAAAATGGGTCCAGATGTATTTGTGGTAGGAGGGAGGATGTAGTAGAATATAGGGAATGTGCTGGAAAGGAGAATTTAGTCTCTCTTATTCAGTGTGTGTGAGATGTTTGGTTCGTGGCGGCATTTTAAATTTCTGTGTTTCTACTATACATGTAAAATTCTTGTAGTTGGACTTAGCGGTAGAGTTTCTACTGTTGTTGCAAGTTTAGCTTCTTCAATCTTATAATGGCAATGAATATTAAGTGTGCCCAGCTCACCAAGATGTGATTTATATCTAATAATGCAGGTAGGCTTTTTTAATATGTAGGCACCAAGAATATTAATTGATGGGGAGCAGGCTCCTCTCTCACAATATTTAACAATATTAATCACAGGGCACCCCTCCAATTATAGCTGGAAAACCAGCCAAAATTTCATATTGCACGATAAATGATTGATTCCTTTCAAGCCAACTCTTTTTTTGACATTTATTAAACCATATTTTGACATGCTAAGTGAGTTTCTTTGACATGCTAACCATCTCACTAGTATTTTACAGCTTAATGGATCAATACATGTAGGTTCAACAAACAATTTCATCAATATCTTATCACATCAAGTTCGTATATAAGTTAGTTCTAGTATTTTTGAGGTTCTAATCTGATTATTGTCATATTTAGCAGAGTGAACAATTATTTGAAACATAACATCATTATATAGTCTTATTATCTATCTATTAAGTACATCCTCTTTCCTGTAAAAGGTTACTCTGTGCATCTTCGCTGAAAAAAATGTCCTTTGGTGATAATAAGGAACTGTTATTGATTAATTGTTATTTTTGGGCAATGGAAGCCTTAGTATTTACTTTGTTTTAATAACATATACCATTTCCATATGCTTGGTTTGGATTTAAGTTATGCTTATTGATGTGCTTTACATTCCATCCGGTAAGAATCTTTTATCTGCAATGGCATCATTTTCTTCCACTTCTTTTTGTAAGTTAAATGTTATAAATGTTATCTTTCTCCTTTGCAAATCTCCATGAAATGAAATGGGCTTAACTTGGGGTTGAGATGTGCAAAGCGAGGGACAAAACTGCTGATTTAATGCTGTTGTTCTTTTCAAGTAAGATATATGAATTAATGATGCAAGATCACGGTCAGATAGGCCAAGGCTTCCTGTTCTTCTGTTCTAAGCTAAGTTACTGGGTTCTTTTCTTTTGCCCACCATACCTGTGTGGGTATGGTTCTGGTCCTGGTTCTTTGCTGGTTCTTCCCTGGGTTCTCCTAGGGTCCCTCCCAGGTTCCCTGAGAGGGACCCTGGGTGAACCTGAGCCGAACCCAGCTGAACCCAAGGGTTCCCCAAAAAAAATCAGAAAAAAAGTAATATTTTAAATCTTTTCTATAAACAGAAAAAATGCGTGCATGCATAATTTGGCCTTTAAGTGACAAATGGCACACATATTGATTGTAATTTTCATTGTATATTGACATTTGGCAAATCATACATACCTACATGCATGCATGCATGAATACATACATACATACTGGTAACTTAGGACTTCTAAGGATAAAATGAATAACATTTCATGGTTAATCTTGCATGGAGGCTTGAACAGGTTTTCTGTGTAGTCAAATTGATTTCAACCAACATTGTTGGATAGTGTTCCTACCTATTTTGTTGACATTTCTCATCCATATTAATTGTTGAAATTGTAAAGTCCAGAGTAAAGGTGGGGTATAATTTCACGTATCCTGCGATAAAGCTATAATCAACTCATGTTATAATTATATGGCATAATTATCATTGCCTCCCAATATTTTTTGGCAAAGTACTTATCTGATGAAGCACACAGTTTAAGTCTAGAGTTGTCCAAAATCTACATCTGTCCTGCATAAAAAGAGGGTTTGTTACAGAACAATCGATATGCCTATGATAATTAAACCAATTTTATAATGTGTAAAATGTATCACCATTTTGCTTCCAAAATTTCTCTTGCTCTGTAACATATAAAATATCCATTATGGTTCTTAGTTGAAACTTGAAGTTAACTCTTAAGTTCAAAATACAGTTTACGAAGTTGGAATTTCAAAATGTGAAATTATATATGGCCACTGAAAAGGTATATCATATAAATTGTGCTTCTATTATCAAAATTTATATAAATACGATTTACAAAGCTGGAATTTCAAAATGTGAAATTACATATGGTCACTGAAAAGGTATATCATATAAATTGTGCTTCTATTATCAAAATTTATATAACTTGTACAAGATTCTAGAACATTTTATGGTAAAGGCACTTTTACCTTTTAATGAAAGGATGAACTTTAAATGATGTAGAAGTTAGGCAATATTTAAAATTTGGTGCAAAATCTAATAAGGTGATTAGTTGTGGAGGTAGTAGGCCTGCTTTTGTGTGGGTCATTGTGGGTCGTCTTTTTGTGGGTCTGGGAAATATCTATTTGTGCTGAAGGATGTTTTTGAGAGATGATTTGCATGTTGGCTTTACTATAGAAAGATTGTTATCTCAATCAAGTCTTTTTGCAGCTGAAGAATGTTTTTGTTATCTCAATCAAGTCTTTTTGCAGCTCAAGGTAGTAGGCCTGCTTTTGTGTGGGTCATTGTGGGTCGTCTTTTTGTGGGTCTGGGAAATATCTATTTGTGCTGAAGAATGTTTTTGAGAGATGATTTGCATGATGGCTTTACTATAGAAAGATTGTTATCTCAATCAAGTCTTTTTGCAGCTGTCATGTTGTGCATACCGTTTATGCAGTTTTAGGTTTTTTTCTCGTGATGCTTAAGAATGCAAATTTGGGTCTGATGTTGTGGGGTGTGATTTTATTTTCTGTCTTTTCAAGTATGAGTTTTTGAATTTGAATATTGGGATGGAATGTTTGAAAGTTTGGGCCTGAGATATTTTCTAGCTGTCTGCATCAGTGTCTATGTGGGAACTTATGCTTGCATATGATGTCAGCATAAAGTCTTGTTGTGTCTGAGTAAGTGCATGCACTTCTCGGGGAAGGGACATTGGTTGAGTTATCGAGAGGGAAAATGGCTCAATTGGCCTTAAGATGGAGATGATTTTTTTTGAAATATTAATAAACTAAAATCACATATAGAACTGAAATGAATTAATTAATGTTCTGTAACAGAAATGGAGTCGTTATCAACAGGTCTAGGAAGCAAATCAAAGGCATGCACGAAATTTTTCAGGTTCTAATCTAAACCTACTTAAGAAGAATTCTCCTAATTTAACATTGTACTACTTATATCTTAATTAAGCAACATTGTGTTACCTCTATTACTTAATTAGGATAAGTTAAATATCGTCTTCATATTTTCATGTAATGTAATATACTTTTCAAACGCATTCTAAGCTAAGAGTTCATTTAAAAATCTAATGAGTCATCTAAGTTGTGATACAGGTATATGCTGGTTATGCTATAATCAAGCTTAATGAAGACATTTGAACAGAGATTGGATATCCTGAACCATTCTCTCCAAATCATGAAAACTCAAGCTATTTGCATTCTTAATTGTTTTGAATAAAAAAATAATATTAAACAAAATTTAATGACTGTCTGAAAGGAGTTTTGAACTTGTACACATGTTATCTTAAAACATAATTTTAGTCATTTGAACAAGTTTTTAAAACTAGAATAGGTTATATTTATTTTGGGAAGCCTATTTACTTACTAGAGGGGATTTGCTTTGATAGACCAGCATGTGTATCCTTCCTTAAATGATCAATGACATTGATTCTTTAGAAAATTAGAAACCTCTGTTGTCTGGTCAAAGGGCATACAATTTTTTATGCTCCATTCAGCTTCTGTTGCGATGGGTATTTTTAGATTTGAGGGAACAAGTGTTTTGAAAAAATAAATCTTCAAATAATAAATGAAGAACTCTACATAAATTTTGATTATGATCTAGCAATGAATGAATGAACAAGAGATTTTAATGTTGTCCACGAGACCAAACAGTCTAAGGGATTGAAAAGCACAAAACTACGAAATCTCCAAATTCTTTTCGATGCTGGATCTTCTACTATGAATTTTGACCGGTCTTATGCCTTAGAATCCTGTTGTATATCAACCACTGCAAGCAAGTCTTCTAAATGTAAATGAAAGCCTATCATCAATTTTGGCTGACTATGTTCCAACAGCTCAGTTGAATGGAATGGCAATGTTACAACTCCCTATATACCAATTAGTTGAAATAATGTCTTTTTCTGATATGGAAACATTAGACTGTTCCTTATGTTTTGAACCTTGTGGCAGCATAGCATTTAATGGTACAATATTCTGAACTTTTTTCTTTGGAAATTATGTAATGTTTTGCAGTTATTTGCCCATATTACTTAAGCAGAAGACTGGTTTTAAAGAATGGTAAATTTCTGTGTAGCCAGTTTATCCCCTGAAAGCCTTGGATCTGGGTATGGTTTGAACCCAGTGCAGATTCTAGTTTGATCTGGGCAGGGGTTCTTGTAGGGAGCATATTTTGTCCAACTGTTTGGATGAACCCAGGTGAATCTGTCAAGAATCCTGACAATTCTGTCAAGATTATTTTTGATTTTGATTGTCACTGGGAAAGACAAAAACGAGAGCAATAGGGAAGATAATAAACACGACAGAGGTATATAATCTGGCGGTTTTTCTTTAATGCAAACCCCTGAAATATAAGCTTGGATGCAGTTGCCTATGTTGGATGGAAACTCTCGGACTACGAGTGTAGATGCAGTTGCTGGTGTTGGACCAAAACTCTAGAAAATGACTCAAAGGAAATTGCTGCTGTCAGTTAATGAAAATAATTACAGATGCATTTCTTTATTAATTTGTGTTAATCTGTGTTTAATCCCTAGACAGTTGGAACCCTTCTCTTGTATGAAATTAATAATATATTAATATTAACTCTATTTATAATTTATTATTATAATATATATTAATATTTAAAATTAATAAATTATTAATATCTATAAATATTTGCTTTATTTATAACTTATATTATGTTTATACTTTATACTTTATTTTATAAATTTTGTATAACGTTCATAAATATTTCCATACATTAAAAATACTAGAAAATATATATCTCGCCTCTTATATCTCTATTATTATGCTTTAAATATGTGTATTTGTGATTTTTAATGTTTTTTGAATTGACAAACCTAAAGCAAACACAAACCAGTTTTTTTGCCAGATACACAAACAGAACCGACAAATATGAACCTGAATCCAAACCAGAACCAGCAACTTAGGTAAGTTTTAATATACATGACAAAAAGAGGTATGGTATCTGGTCTGCAATGCTCAGTAAACATTTTTTAATGCCCCCAATTTGTATTTAGTTATGTATCTAAGGGTAGATAAGGAGAGATTAATAGTATTGTATTTTTGAAGTTGCTATATATAACAGTGTGGGGCCCTCAAAAGAAGTGAAGTTGCTGGCATATAGATAGTCTCTTATATTTAGAATCTGCAAGAATTGTAAGAAAAGAATTTTGGAAATGACCATTTTTGTTTTATACTCTTTCTATATTTATCATTCCATTTACTGGCACCACCCAAAACTTTTGAATGTGCTCCAAAGTTCTTGAGAAACAAAAAATTAGAACTTAAATTATACATTATACATACAATCTTTTGTGTATTCGTGGGAATTGTTGCTACAAAAGAATCATTTTGTTATTGACCTGATCTATGCCTTGATGGTGTTATAAATGCATTTAAAATGTTGTAAGGGTGCATTCTCTATTATAGTGTGAACTGGGAATGGGAAAAGCTGGAAGAAATTTTTTGGCTACATATGTTGCATGTATTCAAAAAATTACGGTTTTCCTTGATGATGATTACGGTGAATGGAATTTCCTTTTAGATACATATTAGCTTAATTATGTCATAAATAGATGATACCACAAATGTGCAAATGCATGTTGTCTCCCTCAATATTTAATAGGCTCTTTGATTCAGTCACTTCAAGTCTGAGTGGCGAGTGGCCCAAAACCCGTGTAAATAGATAAATTCTCCACGGCTAATGTCTTGTTAAGCCTCTAGTCTGGGCAGTTCACGAGGCCCTCTGAATTTTGGTGAGATTCAAGATTCTGATCATGATACTCAGCCACCTACAGAGAGAAAAATGCCTTGTTAGGAGGTTAAAACTCTTTGTAAAGTGGCTATGAGTATTGGCTGCATTTGGCTTTGCCATGGCGGTCTTGCTAAGTCAGTGTTTCGGGAATATATTTTTAATTTTGATTGATCTTCATGAATGCAAATTCCTTATGTGTTTTAACTTTTACACAGCTGGGATGTAGGTGGATTGTCAATGATCAGTTTACCCCAGGGTTGCAAAATTTGAACAAGATATTGGGGTTTCATGCACCAAATTGGTTGTCTGGCTTTAGATGTGACTTAAAAACAACCTTTACCTATATGTTCTTTGCTTAGAATTCTTGAATTTATTTTATAAACTATACATGTTTGAATTATATTTTAATAATCTTTTTACTCCATAATATTTTCTGAATTGAGACCTTTTTTAATGGGAAAAGGAAATGTCAATAAATTCTCCTTTTGAACAGGTGAAATTTATTTCAAGAATCATGCATGCCATACCTGTTTGGAACCTACCCCAAAGTTATCAACACTAATCTGCAGAAATCAATCTAATTTATCATATTAAATAATTGCTCTTGTTGTGTTTTGACTACAATTTAGTTAAAATTCCTAATGTGCAGGTAAAAATAAATGGTTGTGTTTCTATATATACCTTATAGGAGCATATTTTTGTGTCAAGGGTACTAGGGAGTGTTGCTGGGCCCAGACAAGTTTTGAGTGTCGTGAAAATAAACATGTTTTACTGTTTCAGGAAGAATGCTTGTTTGAGTTTAAATTGCTTAAAATGCTCAAAGTGAGCTGCAAATATTCACTGTTACAATTGGTTTTACTCAGGGAGTCTATAGAAATATCAGCTTATGTGATGACTGTCATTAAGAGGAAAAATACTTTGCAGAATAACTTAGAAAAATCAAGAGGTTGCTTGGGAAGAGTAATATGAAATTTTCCCTTTGTGTAAACTAATGTATTGTTTTTTCATTTTTCTTTATCTTCTGCTAGGTTATGCCTGATACTGAGGGCTGTACAATCTTTTTGTACTTGCACCTTTGGTGGGTTGTCTTGTGTATGATGGGATTTTTCTTTTGTAACATTTAGGACTCTTTATTTGCTGTCATTTGTTATTCATTATCTTTCCCCTGCATTTCTGCATCTGCTTATATTGTGAGGTACAGTGAACATGAACTACTTCACGGGTTTTGCAAATGGCCTTCCTGATTACCTGTAATTTTGCACCATATCTGCATTCTGTGTTGTGTGTGAGCTATTGCAGTAGATAGGGTAGTCTTTTGAATGTAAATGTTAAGACATTGAATATTGTCAAATATGGTACACAAGAGGAGCAAAAGAGAGAACAGGTGTAAGCAACCAATTATGCGAGGAGTGAAGAAAAACAAGAGTAAGAAAGCAATACCAATCATGGGAGGAGAAAAGAGGTAACAAGTATAAGCAGCTAGTATTGGGAGGAGCAGAGAAAAAACAAGATTAAGAAATCAATACCATTGGTAGTTTTATGGTTAGTTTTATTTATATGATATGCCATAGCAGGTAGTATTTTGTGGGGTAATAAAATTTGATTGATACAAAGACGAGTATATTCAAGCTTTGCATAGATCACTGCTCTCTATAATTTGATATGCTATCCTTGTGGGAGGGCCTTTGGTAAAGATGCTAGCCAAGGGGCATCTCATCTGTCAAATTCACTCAAGAGTTGCACTTGGCCTTGATGCCACACCCAGCTACTTTGAGGTGTTTATATTTTTCAATTCCCAAACACTCAGTGCGATTCAACTTTGTATTATTCCATGTTATTTTTTATTGCATATTCCTTTCTTTTTTGAGGCTTCTATAAAGGCTCTGTAAATTACAATCAAAGATACTAATAAAATTTGGTAGTTTAGGAAGGTAAGGATTCTGAAAGTCTGATCACACAAAATATAAATGAATCAAATTCTTTTGTGCCCCGTGACTATAAATTTAAAAAATACAAATTGTAGTAGTGTTTAGAAGCAACTTCATGTGTCATTTTAGAGTTTGGAGTTATCATTAAACTTTTTTGTGGCATTTTAGAGTTTAGAGTTTGCAGTTATCATTAAATGTTACATCAGTCTCTCTTTATATTTTTAAAGCATATAGGCAACGTGTTGCCATGACATTTGTCTGGGTTCTATCTCCACTACGAGATGGTACCAAACTAATGTTCTTAGAGTTAAAGAGGAGCTGCAGGGATACTGGTACTGGTATAGGGACAGGTACACCAATCAAATTAGTGTATGTCAGTAAATGAATAAGGATATGGCTATATTGTATGTAAATGCAGTCATCAGAAATTGTATGGGAGTGGATATGCATTCTTCATTCTTATAATGGAGTTTTCTGGCAACTATTAATGCTCCAAAACAGTATGTCTCCCAGCACATGGTTGACAGGAAGGATTATTGCTAGTCTGTGAGATGTATTTGTATGCAATCGGACTTGGTTACTGGTCTGTTCTTTCCATATGATGTGATGTATCAGCCTCAGCAAACTGTCCGTTGCTCTACTAAATGCTTAATATTGTTTGAATAGATTATTGTCTCTTTTTTGAAGTACTTTCTTCTGTCAGAAATTCATGCATATAGGTTTTAACATAGAGTTTATGCACGCATGTATGATTCTATTTATAATATAATTTATTTGAAGGGTAATTCTAATTCAACTGTTGTGATGCAGTACATCTGGTTGCCCTTTTGGGGAGAGTTGTCACTTTATGCACTTCGTTCCTGGGGGTGTGAACTCAATTCCACAGTTGCCAAATACTGCTTTGAATACAGCTTCCAGGAAACCAGTAGGTCCAGCAAGTGGTTTAATGTCTTCAGATCAGGGAGCAGCTGGACAGCCATTTAAGACGCGCATGTGTAACCGCTATGGAACTGCAGAAGGATGTCGATTTGGAGACAAGTGTCATTTTGCTCACAGCGAAAAGGAACTGCAGCAAGGCAATGTTTCTGCTCATGATACTATTAGGGTCGGTTCTTATGGCAGGCCAGCACCTGGTGGGTTAAACAGTAGGATTGGAAGTCGCCCTGCACAGCGGGAGCCTACACCTCCTGGAATTTCATTTGGTCTATCATCCACTGCGAAAATCAGTGTTGATGCATCTGTTGCTGGTGCGATTATTGGGAAAGGTGGGGTGAACTCTAAGCAAATTTGTCGATTAACAGGGGTAAAGCTAGCAATACGAGAACATGAATCTGACTCCAATTTGAAGAATATTGAGCTGGAAGGTTCCTTAGATCAGATAAATGAAGCCCAGGCCATGGTTCGGGAGCTGCTTATGCATACTAGTACTGTGCCAACCAAACCAGCTGGATTTGTTTCAAACAATTTCAAAACAAAACTGTGTGAAAATTTTACGAAGGGTACCTGCACATTTGGAGATCGTTGCATCTTTGCACATGGTGCTAGTGAACTGCGATAAATTTCTTTTCTAGATTGATCTACAGTAGACTTTAATTACTTATTTGGTAAATGTTTGAAGGAAGTTATATGAGAAGGTTTTGAATTAGGTGCCGTATTTAAGAAAGATGAACAATATCATGGTAACTCTAAACACTGCCGGACTGTTGAGATTGATGTTGTACTGCAGTCTGTCATTTTTTTTCTGAACTTGTTGCATTTCGTTTTAATGGAGTTCATAACTAGTATTGATTTCTGAAGGCTTTGTTTTTAAGGTCGCTTGTTTTACCTGTATTTGTTAATGCCTGTTTATTTACATTCTTCAGAAAATTATTCTTTTTTCTTTCTTCAACATTATTGAAATGCAGATTGGATTTTAGTACATTCTAGTTATACCCAACATGAGGAGTCAGTTTTTCTAAGTATTACATCCCAAAATGCTCGAAGGCTTTTGCAATCCTTACTCAACCTTACAGAACATACTTTTTTGTGTGTTGATACAGGATATTCTTTCTTGGCAAATTACTATATGTTTTGTGCATTAATCATCGTAAGCAATAAGGTTGTGCCATGTGACAAATTTTTCCTTATATTTGTTGGGGGAGAAGATGTCATACTCAAATGTGAAATTATAGTTCTTGTTGGAGAAATTATCTTGTTTATAATGAAATTATTTTCTTGTTGGATAATTAGCTTGTGTATAAGAAAGAAAGTAAGACTTGAAGCATTCTGTTTGTTTACAATAAAATGTCTTTTGTTTCAGGAGAATTATAGAATTTGATAAATGGGGTTACTTTACACGGTTGCTTACATGAGTACAGAAAATGTCACACCCTTAAATTTATCTCCTTTGCATATGCCCCATCTGTTGTATTTCAGTCTTGTGCCTCATTTACTGCATGTCAAGTCTTCTTTGTGGGAAAGATTGGGGCTCCATTTGTTGTATTTCAGTCTTGTGCCTCATTTACTGCATGTCAGTCTTATTTGTGGGAAAGATTGGGCCTTCAGAGATTTGCACGTGTAGCGGTCATTAAATATTGTTAGAACAGAGACTTTGATGTTAACCTGTCTTCGATTTGTGGCTTTATGCTTTTGTTAATTAATACTCATCAATCAATAATCCATTTATTGATTTGTGCTATGTGTGCAGTACTTGATACTACAAAAGCTTCTTTAAAGATCCTCGTGAAAATTGGATATCACCTTGCGTACGGTATTTTAAAAATGTATGCTCTCAAGTGATTTTAGAATTTCCCAAAAGAAACTTGATGCGGATGATGCGAGGTTGCCATTCTGCCCTTATATTTGTGGTTTAGCATTTTTGTACCCTGCCATTAACAATGTATTTTATGGGTTTGCAAGTTACTGCACCTCACCAATTCTTTTAGATTGCAGATACTAACAATTACTGTTTGGCGCTGGTATGGCAAGGCTGAAATTTAAGTTCCCAATGCTTGTCATGCCCATATGTTTATGAAGTGTCGAAACATGATCAGTAATATTCATGCATTTTTTATTCTGTTTTTGCTATATGCTGGTAGTTAGTTATACACGGTTGACACTAGATTTTATTTTGTTAATCTATCCGTGGGTTCTATAGGGGCCTCGTGTCCATTGAAGTAAAACATCACATAAAAGGATTGAAGTAGATTAAGCTTAATTATTACATAAAGGATTGAAGTAAGATTAAGCTAGTTCAGGCGCGCTATACGTGAATCATTGTTATTGCTGTGTACCGGAAATTATACGTGGATGACTAGATTTTATTGAGCCCGCTTCTGTAACTTTGTCGACAGCTTTAACACCCCTGATTGTTCTGGACTGTTGAAGCATATTCCTTCATATTGTTAGATAATCAATAGTTGTGTTATGTCATTAGTTTCAAATGGGTGCTCAAGTGGATTTGCATTTTAAGTTATTGTAACTTTGGTTAATTCCCACAATGGCATGTTCTATTTTAATAAATTTCCGAGTGCAGCGTCGTGCTTCGTAGTAAAAATTTCCTCGCCCTACAGTTTGTTTGGTGTTTTGGGCGTTCGGAAGGGGTTTAAGTATACAAGTGAATTGATTTCCATCTTATTTTATTTTCTGGTAAGTTTATCTTCATCTTATTTTATATAAGTTTTGCAATGGCATCAGAAATGCATGAGTTTTGCCATGAAATGGTTTTAATTGTGGTTCGGTTATATTGGCAATACTATAAAGGACAAGAAACTGGATAGAAGACAATATGCAATATGAAAAAATAGTCAAAAGTCCGCAGTAAATAAGTGAAAAAAATGAAGCTATAAATCAACCATTCTATAATTGGACTGGTTATAATTTTTTTAAATAAATGTATCCAAAAGATGCTTTAAATTTCACTGTTGAGTTGCTTATCTACCTGTTTATTTTCATGATTTTTTATTTTTTATTTTTTATTTTTTATTTTTTATTTTTTAACAAGAAGTGGTTTATTAATATAAAAAAGTAAATGTTGCATAGAATACGACCTCAAAGAAATTAGGAAGTACAGGTATATAGTTAATTGATAATAAAGACATGAATACAATGATTTGACCATCAAGCAGACAACTAAGAACAAACTTCATCACTTTCCAAATTTTCTTTGGACTTTAATTGAAGAATTCAATATGGAGTGTTTGTCAAACACAATGTTGTGTAAAGCCTCTTGTTCTCTAGCTTCAGCATTGCTTTTCCGTTACTTTTCCTTTGTGACTAATGGTTGGGGAGGCCAAGATATCTTCCTCTACCTGTATAAGCTAACAACAGTGACCTAAGATAGATTTTTCACAAGGCAAGTTGTTTCTTCTTTAGGAATAGTGATAGTTTAATGCAATAGAGCCACTTGAGGTGTTACTTCTTCATAATTTTTGTTGTTTGATGATGAGGGGTCTTTGGAAGAATTCAGTTATTTTTTGGGCAAAAAGTTTTAATTGCTAGGGATTTGAATAGTAATTTGATTCTCTTTGGCTCTAAGCTTTTTAGTGTAGTTTCTTTGGAAATGTTCATACACATTACAAAATGGCAAGTGAAAGGGATGTGCGTAATAATTTTCTAAGAGAATTTATTTAATTTCAAATCAAAGGAATACGTACATAATCATTTCTAAGAGAATTTATTTAATTTGAAGTCAAAAGGATACGTGCATTAATCATTTTTAAGAGAATTTATTTAATTTCAAATCAATAGATTTATTGTCTTTGAATGAGATCCACTATTATACTTATAAAAGTAACTAAAACTAGTGAGACATTACTTCGTGGATCTCAAGCTTGTGTGAAGACATGGGATTTTTTTTAAGTCCAAGGTACTCTTTGCCCTTTGGGACTCGTAGTGCTAAACCATAACACCGACTTGGAACCTTTGGTTTCAAGTTTCTAATCTAACTTGATTCTCATGACCCACCAGACAAACCTTCAATTCACCTTTTTTACACATAGACATTGGGACCTTACATGCGCTTGGGACTTTAAAGTTTGTCCTCACTCTTGTGGCCCACTAAATAACTTCAAAAGAGGGACGCAAATTTAACCCCAAAATAGACAGTCTGAAGTTCAAAGCTCACCTAGATGCTTGTGGCCCAACAACGTGAAACTCTTTGAATGGTGGGGTTCAAACTTCCTCATGGACTTGGAACCTTGAGTTTTGGCTCTTGGTTTTGAACTAACTCTTGGTTCTTGTCTAGCCTAAATAGAGAAAAGAAATTCGAAGGCAACAAAACCAACAAGGGATAATTTCTTAATTCAATGAAGCATAACTTCATGAATTTTCAAGTTGTTATGAAATGATCCAAGGAAAATGCTTAAGGGATTGTCGACACTAACATGGCCACATTAGAACCTTGCGAACTACACAAATCTCAAGGAACAAGGAGAACAATGACACTTGCTCCTTAACACAAGGAACAAAATTGTACAAGGGAACATGATAGAAGTGTTACAAAACATTATGTATGTTCAACACCAATGTCGACACATGCCAAAAGTAGAGTTAGAACAATCATCCATTATGAAATTACAATATAGATTCACCCATAAACATCCAAGCAACCTTAAATAATATAATCTATACATGTACAATTATCATGATTTTAGCCATACAAACATACCAACACTCTCACAAGATGAGGTGTGGAAAATACTAAACAATAATATGGATGAATCATAACCTACATCACAATTTAAAGCAAAGCACAACTATGCAATAGATATAAAGGTCTCATGGACCTTGTTTACAAAGATTGCAATCAACAATTAAATGAGATCATGACATAGTTAGGTCAGCTCACAATAATGTGTCCCATTTTTTGACCAAAGTAAGACATTGAAATTAACATTTTTCACTAAATTTTTACTTTCTAACATCTATAACAACTAAATCGTTAAGAATTTGAAAATAATGTGGACTAATGATTTTTGACATTTTGACTATAAATAAATATATTTTTTAGAAATCTAAGAAATAATTTGTGAGTACTTTTTATGCAACTTTTAATAACTTATTTTTTGTAATTAACATTATTTCAAAAAAGATATTATTTCGGTAAAGCATAGTGCATAATTTTTTTGTAACTTTGTGAAGTGAGTAACTATAATTTAGACATACATTTATAACACCAATATCTGGTGCATAATTTTGAAATATACATTTATAACACCAATATCTAGTGCATAATTTTTAAACATACATTTATAACACCAATATCTAGTGCATAATTTTTTTTTGTAACTTTTTGAAATGAGATTTTAACTATAATTTAGACATAAGTTACTTTGACAATTTATAATTTTTTTGTATTCATCCAAATTATGACATGAGACATTAAAAGAACATGAACTAAGTAAGCTTAAGTAATTAGAGGAAAATGAGCCTAATAATTAAGTAAATAATTAATTAAGAAATAACTTTTACTCTAACACTCCCCTTAAGTGAAACTTAGCTCAAAACTCAAAAGATGAATGCATGATGGGTCTTGACAAACAAGGCCTGGTGAGGTGCCTATGTACAAACAATCTAATCTCTCACAACCAGAGAACAAGAGAAAAACCCAGTGGGAAAACTCCTCTCCAAAAGAGAGAAATACTTATTCTTTGTCCCAAAAGAGTAGGAACAAAGAATGAACATGAGGAACACCACTAAAGCATGAAGAAGTTGCAAACATTATCGAAGAATGATTGCTATAATGCTGTAATAAGAACCTCCTCTGAAACAGATGATCATGATCAAGAAGACAAGAATTTGCGTGAATGTCCCTAATGACACTACTCGAATCAGATGGAAAACAAAGGAAAAACATCTGGAACTTCAAGATATAGATGGCACAAGTACCAAAATTTTGAAGAACACTGATCAAATGAAAATGGAAGGTTGCCTCCAGAAATAGGAATGCAAGAGTGTCCATATGGTAAATGCTTCATCTCATCGAAATGTATGGGTAACCAACCACTGATGTACGCTGCATCTACCTAGTACATAGGAACAAATACTAGATACATAGCTCACTCCAATGCAAAACCAAGGAAGCATTAGAACCAATAGTAGAAACCCCCCATAATGCTGACAAGGGAGAGCCAAGATAGATCCATTGAAACTGAATGCCATAAAGAAGTGCATGAAAAAGAATCAAGAACATCTGAATGTACAACTAAAAGTACCAACAACTAAAAAAGGGTGTGTAAACAAAAGACACACACATGTGAGGTAAGAATCACTATGATTTGTTGTTGTCGTGGAAGGGACACTCATTTGACAAATGTGTGATGACAAAATAAAAGGCCTACACTACCCCCTAATGACACTTTATATCCTAGAGTGAGTATAATAAGGGACAAAATGATGTGCAAGATCCCATCAATACATGTACAATGCTAAAACACTTTATTTTAGTGCGTTTACATAATGAAAAGTGCTTACAATGGAAGCTCACAATGTCCAAAAAAAGGGCACATGCTGAAAAATATAATTCTTTGACAAAAAATGAGGAAGCTGATAGCACCATGATGTACACAAAAAATAATGCACTTTCAAAAAAAGTCACTCAAAAAGGTGTTCGGATGTAGAAGATATGGCTCGTTAAAGTCTCCAAAACGAGAACTACACAAAACACTGAGAAAACTAGTTTTTGGAAAAAACTAGAAGCCAAAATTGAAAACCACCTACACCACTGCAAAGAGCACGAAATTCTACCCCATTTCAAAATAAATTGCATTGAAAAATACCACCGTATGACTGAGATATCCCCTTTGGAAAATGGAGTGAAAAATTGAAAAACCTAATGGGGAGGGGCTAGGTTAAGAAAAAAAGACACCTCCACCAAATTTAGCAAAAAAATTCCAAATTTGGAGATCCGCCAAATTTAGAACCTCTTCTTAAATTTTTTTTTCAACCCTCCTAGCCTAGGCACTAGTTACCCATGTGACCAGGGGTGAGCAAAAAAGCTGATGTGGGCAATGTGAAAGGATTTTTTATTAAAAAAATAATTATTACAAAAAAATTAAAAGGTTTTTATTTTTATTTTTAATAAGGTGGGATGGGGGAAATCCTTCCAGCCCCCTTATTAAAGGGGTGTGACCTATGGTACAACTGCCCTACTATGGCGATACTTCTCCCATTAATGGGGGTCAAAGTTAGTGCGCAACAACGCAGGTACCTTTGGTACCCTATTATTTTTTTAAAAATATATTTTTTAAAAAATTAAAAAAAATTAATATGTATATATATATATATTTAAATTTTTGCGAAATCATACTTGCATAGGGAGGCCGTATGGCCTTTCTGACAATTATTTTTTGCCCCAAATGCTCCTAACATAGATTTCAACAATTTGACATGCAATCTTAAAGTTTTTGGGCCTTCTAAGCACGATGGAAATATCTGTTTTGGCTCAAAATGCATCAAAATTGTAGCTACCCTCTATATTTTTTTTAAAAAAAATTGCTTTAAATCCTTGTAGATCTAACCTCTAGAGTCCAAATCAGACCAAAAAGTGCAGATCAATTTTTTTTTAACAACTCTAAATCCAATGGAAAACTCTGTTTTGGTCCAAGATGCACCGAATGATAGCATAAGGCACAAAATCTCTCAAAAATAGAGGGAATTATAGGTCTAGAGCTTTGATACCATGTTGAAGTTAGGAAAAATCAACTCCGTAGCTCCCAAAGATCACTTGCAATCAAACACCTGCCACAAAAGGCAAAATAACAAAGCTATGGAGGCCAAAAGCTATTGATCCAAGAAAGCATAAATCATTATGAATGTGCATCTTAATGATTATACAATAGAGAATCCTTATAAAAGGATAATAAATCTAGAAACCCTAGGTGAGTATAAAACACGATTATGACATGTGTCCTCATCCTATGACATGAGACATAAAAAAAAATGACCTAATTAAGATTAAATAATTAGAGGAAAATGAACCTAATAATTAAATAAATAATTAATTAGGAAATAAGTTTTACTCTAACAATCAATATCTAGTTTTTAAATATTTTTAAATTCTTCTACGTTTGTGAAACAAATACCTTGATTTTTGGTGAAAAGCCTACATTTACAAAAAAAAATAAAAAATAAATATAATAATCAAATTAAATATATTCAACATTATACTTCATTTGATCCCCCAAAAGGTGAAGTAAAAGTGGTAATTTGTTAGCATTTTTTATAGTGGAGAGGAGACTTGATTGAGGGTTTGATTTAAGACTAGGGTGGTTCTATCCAAGGGCATTTGAGTTAATGGGGTGTATGATCTAACCCTCTTCAATTAATGAGGTTCCATCTAAAGAGTTTTAATTCGAGTCTAATAAATACCACATTGGTTAGATTATGTTTAGTCATCTCATCCCTTTTGGCCATAGTGAATCTATGCACTAACAAATCAATGACAATTCCATAATCCATATGTTGTGAAACCCATGAGAAGTGATTGAGCCCTTTGTGTGTGTTTAATTTATCTTTTGCATTTTATTTAATTTAAATCAAAATACATGTTTATTGCATGCACATATTTAATACTTGCATTCATCAAAAAGATAATATTTATGTCTTATTGGGAAAATGTTTGTTGCATTATTATATTCTCGGTAAAAATATTATATAAATTTTATTATTCATTTGAAAAAAGAGTAATTCTCTTTGAAACAATATTGGCATAGAGTGATGGTTTAAATGTAGTGTTATTTTTGCCACCAAGGTTTAAATCCCGTTGGGATGCTATTGTTGTGTGTTTATGTTGGGAATGAGGTCCCTCATTTGTGACCTCACCAATTCATAACTTTGGATCAAAAGTATTTACCCCTTTAAAAACAAAAGGTTAATTGTCTTTGAAATGAAAATGATTAACGATATAGATTAATAGTTGTTAGTGCCTAAAATTAATTTTATTGATTTAATTTATAACCTATGAATAAATACATTCCTAATATTTATATAATAACATCTTCACTAAATTTAGAGCTAAATACTTGTACATTAAATTTATTTTTTCATATTTACTTAACCTTTTAATTAATTAACCTAATATTTATGAAAGGTGTGGAGATTTTTACACAAAAGAAAATTAGAAAAGAAATCTCCTTAAATTGTAATACCAAATTTATTTCTCTAACCCTAATGTAATTGTATAATAACATCTTCATTAAATTTAGAGCTAAATACTTGTACATTTAATTTATTTTTTCATATTTACTTAATCTTTTTATTAAAGTAACATTATTTATTTAACTAATTAACCTAATATTTATGAAAGGTGTGGGATTTTTACACCAAAGAAAATTATAAAAGAAATCTCCTTAAATTGTAATACCAAACTTATTTAACTCTAACCCTAATGTAATTGTATAATAACATCTTCATTAAATTTAGAGCTAAATAATTGTACATTTAATTAATTTTTTCATATTTACTTAATCTTTTTTATTACAATAATATTTTTTCATTTAATTAATTAACCTAATATTTATGAAAGATGGGTGAATTTTTACACAAAAAAATAAAATAAAATAAATCCCCTTAAATTGTAATATCAAACTTATTCAACTCTAACCCTAATGTAATTGTAACCTTATTCCTAATAAATTCCTAACCCTAATGCTAATTCTAATTGACCATTTATTGAACTCTAACCTTAACTTTGAACCCTAATTAAATCATAATCTTAATTGAACCTTGACCTTAACCATAATTGAACTCAAAATTTGAGCCTAATTAAATCTTAACATATTTGTTATTAATAGGTTTGCTCATACAAAGGAGAATAATTGTTTATAAAAAAATGCAAAAAAACAACTATACATAAGCGATCAAAGAGTTATCATATTTGACAACATTTAAATCACCTTTCCTCATCATTGTTTAAAAAAAAAAAACCACAACTACTCTCAATTTTTATACACTTCAAAGAACAAAACCGTCTTTCCAACATTTGGCAGGAACTTGGCAGTAATGCGACCTTGTTAAATATTGTCAAGTTTTAAAAAGATAAATGAAAAATAAAAATGAGTATTACTACTTTAAATATTTATTTAAATAAGTTTTACTTGGTCAATTAATATCTATATTTATATTTTACTTTTGTGGGATGTAATTTTTATTTACTAATTTATATTATTTTATATATTATTTATTATTTGTGTATGTGGGTTCTTTCTTAGTTTTTGTTAACCCATTCAAAACCATTATACTCCACCCCTTGTTGTCATTATAGTTAGCTTTTGGACATAATAATTTTTAAATACTTTTAAAGTACAGTATCATTTTTTGAATAGAAATAAATAAATTTAAGTAAAAAAGCGAACAATGCAAATAAAATAAAAAATTCTTAAATAATTTTAAAGTAAAATAAAATAGCTCTTTATAAATAAAACAACTCTTTAGTTTTTTATAAATGTATCTAACATTTTTTATATAGATGTATTAAAGTATCTTACTTGGTTGCCTTGATTTTGTTGGTCCTTTGATTCTCAATATTGTATTTATATTATATTATAATTACTATAATAATATTATACACATAATTTAAACATATTAATTGACATAATACATTATATCAATTAAAGTTAGAAATTCAATTTCAATTATGCTACCAAGAATTTGGCTATAGAACTCAAAATCAACCAATCAAACTCTAAAAGATTTTTACCAAAAAATCATTTACTCATTAATATTTAGTAAATATTCATTCTAACACGCAAACTCAATTTTACTATGCTAGTAACACTTGTGCCTAATGAGATCAGATGACAATGATCCAAACCCTAGTGGCAATGAAGGAGAAATTTCTTTAGGCGAGGCGGATTTTGGCAAAGGAAAATGAGATTTAGATGTAGAAGACAATGATCCTAGAGATGGTGGTGTTTTTAGTGGATTTTGTGATGGAATCCTTGATGTTGTCTTTCTTGACCAAGACATTTGGGCACACAACTAGTCTGAGGAGGACGACATATCCTTTGTTTCTACATATGACAAATTTGACTCGAGCTTTGTTGAGAACGACGATTTTGATGTTGAAAAGGATGTTTGGGCAAGAGAATGATTTGATGAGGAGGATGAAATTCTCCTTGATATTATATTTGAGGCTCGTCTTAAGGCACATAGACGTGATATTGATGGGAAAACTATGACATAAGTACAAAATGATGTTCTTGAGGGAGATTTGATTTGAGAGTTGAGAAAAGGCTTTCTACTCCCCCCAAAGGTTGATTCTTTGGTCAATCATAATGACAACTAGATGGTGCTTTTGGCTTCTGCTCAAAAAGCTTCAAAGGTTAAAAAATCAGTGGTTGGTGTTGATTTTGTTCAGTTTGAGTTTGTTAACATTGAGGGTAATATTGTGGCAGTTGTTTCCTCTTTTGATGTTCCTTCTTTGTCCCCTAGGGTTTTTGATGAACTTTGTGAAAAGGAGGCTTGCATGTTGCAAGATGTTGATGCTTCAAGATTGCAAATAGGTTACACTTGTGATGTGTCTGTTGGGTGTTTAGGAGAGGGTGATCCCCAAGGGTTTCAATTGAGGCTGAGGTGGAGGGGTAGATCCAAATTGATATCCCTGATTCTCTTATTGTTGATTCATCTATTTTTCTTAGGAATTCACTTGTTGGAAAATTCTATGGCAATCGTACCAACATTGATACTATTAGAAGATGGGTGATTTAGAGTTGGAAACTAAGAGGTCAAGTTCAAGTAGTTACTATGCTGAATAATGTATTCCCTCTTTTCCTTTTCCAATCTTGAAGATTTCTCAAGGAATCTTCTTGTTCGAGTCCTTGGTTTTTAGGGAAGAATGGCATTTTTCTTAAAAATTGGTCTTCGAGCTTCAATCCAGTAAAATATATTAGCTTCAACTTTCATGTTTGGGTTAGATTGTTGGGGCTGCCTTTGGAGTTATGACATGAAGTTTTTTTATGCTTATTACCCATACTTTGGGAAATAGTGTGTTACTGATCCGATAACAAAATTAAAAATTTGTTTGTTGTTTGTTAGATTTTGTGTGTTTGTGGAGAAAAATAAAGTGCTCCCTACTCGGATCACCTTATCTTCCAAATATGGTAATTGGGTGCAACACATTGAATTCAAAGACTCTCATATTATCTATTATTGTTGTTATAAAGTGGGCCATACTACTATGAGTTGCTCAAACAACAAGAAACACCATTTCGTTTGGAGGAAAAAGGAACATACCCTTCCGCAGTATGATGTTCAATTCCTCTTTTAAGGCTTCGGGGCTAGAAGAGGATTCTTCCTATAGCCTTATGAATTTTTCTTGTTCCAAGAAAAGAAGTTTAGAGGAGAAGAATCCTTTTACTGTGGTTAAACAAAAATCATTGGAACAATTTTTTAAACCACCCTAACTTTGGGTTGGTTGTTTGTAATGGTTTTTGTTAAGCCCCGATTTTGTTTTACAAATTAATTTTAAATTTTTACGTTAAAATGTGTTTTGATATCTGATGATGATTATATGTTATTCAAAATTTGGATGAAATTAAATGCAATGCAATGTGTTTTCCTTTTGTTGGTTATTTTATTATTATATCAAGATTATGATGATGTTGTGATTAATAACAAACTAACTATTTGATTGGATTTCTAAGTGAAATGCAGGATCAAATTCTTACCCTCCAGAGGGAGAGGGAGAGTATCAACGGAGAGAGGAGTATAGAATTCAAAACAAAACAGGTTTATGTTAAATGAGTTGAAGCACACACTCATGTAGGCCTACCCTAATCCTATTGTTGAGTCAATTATTGTGTTTTGTCTAAGTTGGGTCGAGTCATAAGGTTAGGTTGAACCTTGTCAAGTCTTGGCCTTTTCTATTTTGATAAAGAAAAATAAAGTGATATATATATGTTCATCATATTGTTTCTTTGATTTTCCAATCTTGTTTATTTTAAGCCAAATTGACTATCATTAAAATGTATTAAATATATATAATGGATACAATCGAGTATATATATACACATATATAGATATAAATGGAGAAATACACACACACACACACACACACACACACACACATAATATAAGGGTAAAAGTA
>CM021105.1:508156330-508207457 GCA_007115665.2 Sequoiadendron giganteum
GATTTTAATGTGTTTTTACAATTTCTTACATCTTACCCATGGACCTTTGAAGGCATTATTTCCATATAACCACACATATCTATAATTTATCCCAAGTGCTCTATGCATACATTAATTCATATTATCTTTTTTATCTTTCATAGAACTTATTCTAGATCACCTTTCCATCCATTTTAGAGGAAATTTTTGTTCATTTTTTTTACATGATTCATAATGAATTATATATCTTGTATGACAAATGACGAGGAGGACCTAACCCTACTTTTTTATAATACATCATGTGATGTTATACTTAGAAAACATATTTCTTTTACATCTCATTACAGTTTCTCTCTTAGATCCAAAACCTCTACTATCCATAGATCTTTATTCCTAGACATCTTTCCTTAAGGATCTTGTAATGTATTTTTTGTTTGTCATACTATTGATGAGCCTTCTAAAGATTCTTTGGGGACCTACTTATCTATGGCGATTATCCCAGTGATGTGCACTATATGATGATGGTATTACGCCTACCACTAGAGTGATATATCTTTTCACAATAGTGCATGCTATTATTTTCTTATGATTTGATTGATGACTATTTGATTCATGTGTTGTACCCATTGATATTTATTATGCTTCATCATGTGATTCAATATTAGATCTAGTTTACATTTCTTGTGAACACACTATTTTTGATCTCATGTGCTATCTAAATCTAATGCTTTAGCCCTATCTTCTTTGAATACATTAAGGGTTGTGATACATAAAAGTATGAGCCTTTCTTTGAATACATAAAGGGTTGTGATACATGTAATAATACCCTTCTTTGTCTCTAAACTATTTTTGTTACAAGGATATCCATTATAATTTTTTAATGATGATGTGATTGGCTTTCCTTATCACATGTGATATAAAAATTATGAGCATGTCTTGTCAAATATAATATAAGAATCTCTTCCGATGTTTTATAGTACTCATTTTATTAAAGATCAACATATTGATTCATTTAGTGGTGATAGTAAGTGATATCATGATCTAGTGTATCTAGCTACTTCATTCATGGATCTTGTAGATGCCATCATATAACATTTTACTTTTAGGTCCAATGAGTATTTTACCTGTTGATGTTCTAATATTTCAACTTTAAGTGGCCATATTTATCATATGGTTCCATATTCTTATCATCTTATCTCACTAGAGAAACAACATAAGTAATGTAGACCTTATATTTGAAAATAAATTCAAAATTTGAGTATGATGATGTTAAGATAATATGGTTTTAATCTTCTTGGGGACAAATTCTTTCAATATCATTAGTTAAGACCTATTTTGTTTTTATTTTCTTTATTTTTATAAATTTTTGTGTTATTTTTTTATGTTGATACAAAGATACTAATAATGGTGCACATTGATACAAGTGGCTATTAACAAGTGGTGTGTGGTTCATGTTAATTATTTCTTGTGTTGTGTATGAATTTAATTTTGTGTTTTCCCTATGAATTTTAGATGATGAAAGGTTATAGAGTGCTTATAGTAAATACTCTCATCATGTTTCAACCAATGTTATAAATTCTTTTGTTTTTTTTTTACTTTGGCTTTAACAAATGAACAATATTTAGTGTTCTTTGCAATATTAACTACATTCATTGAAAGCATCTGTGTACATTTGTATGTAGGTGAATTAAAATTTGAGTAATTTGTGATGGGGAGTTAAAGGACTAGAAAGAGGAAGTATGATCAAAAAAGAAAGAAAAGAAAAGTGAATGAAGGAACATCTACTGAAGAACAATTCATAGAAATTATTGATGACCAAGGTGATGTATAGGTACACGAACAAATTGAAGGTAGTAATATAAATTTTCTCTATGGTATGAAAAATATGATGGAGATGGATGAGAATTCTCTTTTCAATAATATTTCATCTAAAGACATGTTATTTGAAAGCACAATAAAATTACATTATAAAAGAATATGGGATGAATTTTTTGAAGAAAAATCTCTAATTGGAAGAGCACAATTATGTGCAAAGTTATTTAGGCAAAAATAAATGACCCTTGTTTTGGAGTTGTTAGGGGTTGATAATAGGAAAAAGTCATCAGGTTCATTAAAACAAATAATTATTGAAAACTTGCAAGAAGCATTGAATTGTATTGAAAACAAGAGTCGAGCTACTGATCCAAGTGTTGCACATAGAGCATTGATGACTGTAATTTCTAATAAGAAATTATCACATAGAAGACAAGTTCAAGCTATTTCCCAATTACTAAATGTTTCTAGGAGAACTATTTAAAGGTATATTGAAAAGAGAGATAGATTAGATGAAAATATTGAGAAAAATTGGGTAAATATTTGTAGGGTTCCTCGAAAAGATAGAACTTTAGAAGATGTAAAGAAATAGGTGATTGAATATTGGATCAACCACTCTCGTGTTTCTTCCAATAGAAGGGACACTATACAAATAATAGGTGAAGATGGTACAAAAATTGCTCATCCAAAACATTTTATAGATACAACCCAAAGTGAACTTTTTGAAACATTTAAGCAATAATTTTCAGATGTGAAGATTTATCAAAGGATGTTTGAGAGACTATGACCATTGTTTGTAGATATAAATAAAGTATGTGAAACTTGTTGTTGTCGAAATCATGTTGAATTTCATCTACACCTACAGTCATATAAAAAAGTTATGGCAATAATTAATCTAAATATAGCCATCCCTAGAAGCACAAAACAATTTGTGAAGTCTCTTGTATGCAAAATTCAAAAGATTCAGATGAATTCAATGTACAGTGTATAAAAAATATATGTAATGATTGTGAAAATTTGAAGAATCTTTTACAAGTTGACAATAATGATCATTCAATGCAAGTTATTTGGAAGAGATTTGAATATGAGAAATACTCAATGAAGTCAGGAGTCGAGGCCAAAAAAATTGTTCTCAAAGAGAGTGGATTGTCTTACAATGAATTTATGAATAAATTTCACAATATCATATATCCACATATCCAACATTGCCATGGTGCAAGATGGAAAGCTAAGCAATTTTTGCGACTCAAAGAATTGCTTTCCACTAAGTTGTATTCTCTCTATTGTAGATTTCTTTGAGAACTATACATTTAGTCTTCAAATTGAGATTCAAAATCAATATTATCATTCATAGCAAGTTGCAATCTTTGTAAAAGTTTTCTATAGGCATACCGAGTTACACATATAGATGGTTTACAAAGTAGCGAAGATGACCGAATTATCATCAAAGCGGTTCACTTTTATATAAGTGATGATACGGGTCATGATAAAAGCTATGTAGGCTATTGTTTCACAATATTTTTTGAAGACCTGAGATGATATGACATAAATGCTTCACAACACTGGATATACTTTGATGGATGTGCTGGTAAGTGTTGATTTTTTTAATTAAATTATATAATTATTTAAATTTATTTACTTAACTTTAAGACTTGAATTGTTCAATTACTTATATATGTTGTGTATGTATACATATATCTAGTAATTTTTAACTAATTTGGCTTGAATAAAATTATTTGTAACTTTGAAAAGATGAAGATGGCTCGAGCTTTGGTTTCCTCGCCTGGCCCAAGCAATGGTAACTTCCATAAAAATGGTGGTGTTTATTGTCAGGACCGAGGCCCCCATTGGGATCATCGACCTACAGATTGCTAGACTCACTATCATCAGTATCAAGGACCCCTAAGGAATCATTGCTCGCGCTAGGCTCAGTTTTTTGATAGTTTCCATGAAAACCCCCGTTCTGAGCACTATCATCATACCTGTTATTGGAAAGACTACGAGACCTACTAGGAATGCCCTTGGAATAGGAGAGACCATGGGGCTTACTGGGAACACCATTCAGACTGCCAGAGAACAATTTTTTTGCCAACGACTTCTCGAAAACAAAGCTTCGTTCTACCAAACAAAGAAGCTAAGCAATGAGATGTAAGAAGTTTTTGACATATGTGGATGGGACTCCCCAACCCAAAAGGCAGAGATAAAATCTCTATGGATAGACATTGTTTCAAATCTGCGAGTCCCAACCACGCCTAATAACATACCTGTTAAGTTTTGCCTACCTAAATATATTACTCGGATAAATAGAGAAACCTTCAAACCAAAACTCCAGGCAACAAAGGAGTCAGCTCCCTAAGAAGAGAAAGTGAACTAGGGAAAGGATAAACCACCAACACGACATGGGAAATGGAACCCAACAGCGAAAGGCCCGAAGCGTCTAAGAAGGAAGAGAACGTAGGCAAAGAAAAAGATGGGGCAACGAAGAAAGAAAGAGTACAACAAACAATGGTGGAGAAAACCTCTCTAGGAACCTCAAGTAAACGAAGTTCTAAACATCACATTCTCCAAAAGCACACTCAAGCGACAAATTCAAGATCTCCAGGATAAAGCTTTGATATGTAAGTTCTGGAACTTATGCCCTGAAATTGACATTCTAAGAATTTTGATTCTAGATGAATGGGTAGGAGCTAATAGTGTTTTCTATCTTGAGAAAGGGTGGGTTTTTTTGTTGTTATCTTTGGTTCAAAATCCCACAGAAATGAGATACATAATGATAAATCTTGGATCCTTGACGGGTCGGGATTTTTTACTCAGCCCTGGATACCAAACTTTAATCCCAAAACTTTAGTGGTGCACTTTGTCCCTTTCTGGATTCAACTTAACAATATACCACTGGAATATAGGAAAGAGAAATAGTAGAAACCCTAGCTAATCAGGCAAGTATCTTCTTGAAATTGGATAACGTTTTCTTTAAGAACTCAGAGAAATTATTTAGGGTTTGTGTCCTATTGGACACCACAAATTTTTTTCCCAAGGAAATCCATAAAAAGTCTAAATATGGGGTTTGGATACAAAAGATATTAATCAAAACTCAAGGGAAGGTGTACTCAAAGTGTCATAGTGAAGAACACCCCACAACTGCTTGTCAAGAGCTAGAAACCCAAGAGGCACGAAGCCCAACCCCTGAGACCCTTTTGGATCCCTTGGATCTTAGCAAAGACATGGTTAACAAGTCAATAGAGAAGAGTTTCGATGAGACCACCAACATTTTAATGGATAAAGAGGCTATGCGAATGTTCTCCATGCTCAAGTACTAGTTTTCTATTAGGATATTCTCTCCAAATCCGCAGAACAAGCTTGCAAATGCAACTGGAAGCCAGTTGCTTTCGCCTCATGCTATTAAACTTGCCTGCCCTGAGCATCCTATTAAGTCAACATATATCTGTGAGAAAGGAGATAAGAAAAACTTTCAGCTCGTCT
Source organism: Sequoiadendron giganteum (assembly GCA_007115665.2). NCBI lineage: Eukaryota > Viridiplantae > Streptophyta > Pinopsida > Cupressales > Cupressaceae > Sequoiadendron > Sequoiadendron giganteum. Next base: position 508,161,602 of record CM021105.1, read on the forward strand.
TGGGCCAACAAATTTTGAAGCAACCGCTATTCTGCCCACAACATGTTGTAAAATACCCTCCTCTCACTCTTCAACAACTGTAAAAAATCATAAAAGTCTTGATGTTTGACGAAAATTCTTTCAAAGAGTTTGGGGATCTAGATATGGTTAAGGACTTCATCCCAGACATGCCGCCAGAAGCACTAGTGGCCCAACAAGAACCAGATCACTTGGACCTCCTAAGCTTTGAGCATCTGCTAGAGGAAGAAAACCTAAAAACCCTAATAGACAAGATCCTGGCCCAAGAGAGATCCAAACTAATTAATGAAATAGCAAAAGAAGTGGAGAGGGAAATGGAAACTAAGGATCATCAACATACGCCTTGCAAGCAACTATCTGAAACCCAGAGTGTAAGAGGTGATATCCAAAATGAAATGTTAGAAGGGATACAATTTGACTATTCTCAAACCTTGTCAATCTCTCAAACCTTGAGCAGTCAAGGAGAGATTAAAATATCTCTGGGAAAGAGAGGTCAGAAGTCTCATCTGACCAAACTGCAAGAAGAGATAGAAGCTGGATTGAAAACCACTTTGGATTAAAATGTGATGGTCAAAAAGCACCCGAGGAGAGCATGTTGCTCTCCTCATTTGCAATGAAAATCCTATCTTGGAATGTCAGGGGCATCAATGCCCCTGACAAGAGAGCTCAAATCAAGCATCAACTGGATGTTTATAGAGCTAATGTCATAATACTGCAAGAATCTAAATTGTCTAAAGATCTCTTCAAATCCTCCCTCCATAAATGGACTTAATGGAAATCAAGACAATCTCCAACACAAGGGGCATCAGGGGGTCTTGTCACTCTATGGAACCCAAAAACGATATCAATCGAACCTGAGATTAATGAGAAGAATTGGCAGCTTGTGAAGGATATGCATTTTGACCTAAAGTTTTGGCTAATCAATAGCTATGCCCCAACATCTAAATTTGACAAGAAACAATTATGGGAAGTCCTTACCCAAGTTCTGGATAACATAAGAGAAGAAAAGGTAGTGTTGGCAGGCGATTTCAATGCTATAATCTCATTGCAAGAGAAGAAAGGTGGGACCCACCCACCTAACAAAGTAATGGAGGATTTCAGATCCTTCATACAAGATAATGCTTTAAAGGACATATTACCAGAAGTTGGATAGTACACATGGACAAATCGCAGGAAGGACTGCTTGCAAATAGCTGAACGTTTAGATAGATTTCTAGTCATGCCAAACTGGTTTGGGGGACAAACCAACTTCATGTCCAAAATTCTACTCCTCACAGGTTCTGATCACTTTGCTATATCTCTCAACATAACTGATAACTAGCCATCCCTCAAGTATAATTCATCATTCAAATTTGACAGAATGTGGCTCAAGCACCCTCAATTTATGCAACTCCTTTGGTAGTGGTGGACAAGTTCACCTTTCATCAAGGGCTCAAAAATGTTCCAACTGTGTAAAAAACTGATGTATGTAAAGAAATAAATTATCCATTGGAATATCCATGTTTTCAAAAATATCTTTGAATAGAAGGAAAGTGTCTTCCAATAGCTAACACAGGTGAATGAGTAGATTATTCTACAAGGTCTAGACAAAGCAACTTATGAGCAACAAAATAAACTACAATTGGAATGAGAAGAAATAATCAAACGAGAGGAAATATATTGGAGACAAAAGTCCCAAGAATTATGGTTAAAAGATGGGAACCACAACACCAAGTTTTTTCACACATCAGCTCAAACCAAGAGGGCCAACAACACAATCTTTTCAATTTCAAACAACACAACAGGATCTTTGTTGGTCAAAGAAGCAAAAATCATAAATGAAGGGGTGAAATACTTCTCTGAACTCTTATCTACCCCCGCAAATAAGTCACCCACAATAGGCAGAGATGTGGAAGATCTCTTGGAGTAGATTCCTAAACTCATTGAGGACCAGGACAACGAGTACCTAATAAAACCCTTTACCTTGGAAGAAGTAAAATCAGTAGTCTTCTCACTACCCTCGGACAAGGCCCTAGGTTTGGACAGCTTCACGACCCTTTTTTATCAGAAAGGGCGGGACTTTATTGGTTGACTTACTAATGGCAATGGAGGAATCCAGGAGAATAGGAACAATGCTCAAGCAGTTCAATACCAACCACATTGCAATCATCCCCAAAGTGAAGGATCCCAAAACTTTTGCTAACTTTAGACCAATCTCATTATGCAATACAATCTAAAAGTTTTTCACCAAAGCTATTTATCTTAGACTGAAGCCCTTCATAAGAAAAATCATAACCCTTGAACAAGGGGGATTTTTCCCAAGAAGTGAAACTGCAGAAGGTGCCTTGGTAGCCCATGAAATCCTACATACTATCAAAACACACAAACTGCAAGCCTTCATCACAAAATTAGATATGACAAAAGCATACGACAAAGTGGACTAGTCTTTTCAGCTACAAGTATTGAAGAGATTTGGATTTGGATGTAAATGGTGCAAATGGATCTTGTCTTGTTTGTTAGGAGAAAAATTCTCTATCATCATAAATGGATCACCAGTGGGTTTCTTCCCCTCCACACAAGGAGTAAGGCAAGGTGACCCACTTTCACCTTTAATTTTTATCCTCATGGTAGAAGCTCTTAGCAGGTCAATCAACAAGATGCACACTCAAGGGCTTTGGAAAGGTGTAGAAGTTTCGTACACTCATATCTCAGTCACTCTTCACTTTTTACAGATGACACCCTTTTATTTGGCTACTCATCAATCAAGAAGGCTGAACAGGTCAAACAAATGATAGAAAAATACTCATGAGCATCAGGTCAAAAAATAAACACCTCCAAATCAAAGGTCTATGATTTCAACACTAAAAAAGTTGTGGCAAGGAAAATAGTGAACATCCTAGGCTTTCAACTCTCTGAGCTACCTACACATACCTAGGAATTCCACTCTTAATGGGGGGAAATGGAGTTCCATTTTGGGATAAGGTCATCCAAATCTTAAAAGAAAAAAATCCTCTCTTGGAAATCCAGGTGGTTGTCCCTCTCATGCTGAATCCTAATGATCAAAGCAGTCTTAAGAACTATACCAAACTACTACCTACCAGTCCTAAATTCTCCTAAACTAGTCATCTTGTAGATTGAAAAGCTCATTCGTAGCTTCCTATGGAAGGGTAATATAGATGAAAAAAAGAAAATTCTCCTAATATCCCTTAACAAGATGTGTTCAAATAAATTTTCAGGAGGCACAGGGATACACAAACTCACAACAAGAAACCTAGCCATGAGAGAAAACCTTGTATGGAGGATGTACACCAAACCCACCACAAAATGGGAAAGTTTACTTCAGGCCAAGTACCTAGATAATGGTAAGCCATCAAGAATATTAACTATATACAATCCCCTAAATGGATCACCATGTGGGATTTCATGCTAACCTGTAGAGAAGTTCTCAACCCATATATCTCATGGGAAGTCAACAATGGTGAGGAGGTCCAATTCTGGAGGGATTCATGGAATGGAAACCCTCCTCTAAACAACATCCAAGCCCTGCAACCAGTTGTTGACACTCTATTAGAAAAATATGGCACCAGATTGAAAGACTATATTCAGAACACAGATAGAATTATAGGTTTGATCACTTGGATAGATTGCTCCAACATGCCAATCTCAGATCTACATAAGCAAATTTTACAGGAAACCTTAAAAGAGAGGATAACCTTCAAGTCAGATCAAGAAGACATAATTATTTGGGCCCCTGCCAAGATGGAAATTACTCGGTCAAGCAAGGTTACAAATCAATAATGAGCAACACTAGGAATACACAGACCCAAAGAGTTTTTGTTGGAATCAAATGGTGTTACCAAAGGCAGGGAGCTTTGCTTGGCTAGCCCTATGAAAAAAGATCCTAACTAGTGACAGACTAGTCAAATTAGAATTTTCCGAACCTTTTAAATGCCCCTTATGTGAGGAAAGCTTGGAAACTGTTGACCACCTTTTTGTTCAATGTAAATTTTCCCATGAATGCTGGTCTTTCATCAAAAATAAGTTGGGATGTTCCTTCCCATCCCCCAAATCTCTTTGGGAACTCTTCTCCAGTTGGCCTGTACTTTACAAAACATCACTTTTTGGTTGTCTTTAGAAAATAACTCCAACAATAGTAACCCGAAACCTCTAGTGGGAGAGGAATAGGTGCATCTTCAGGAAGCAAAAAACTCCAACCCAACAAGTACAAGTGTTAATTGAGAAATCAATCTCTGAGGTAGCAAATTCATATACTCATAACCACAAAAAGGTGACCTCTACTTTCACAAAATGGGATGGGGAAATCTTGCAAAGCTTGGAGTCTATCACCCTTCCCTTCAAAGGAAATATGCAAGTCCCACCCTCACACAAGATTGACAGGAGCACTATTAAATGGCAACCCCCAACATTAGGATTCTTCAAACTAAATTTTAATGGGGGATCAAGGGGCAATCCAGGTATATCCGAAGTAGGTTTCTACATAAGGGATAGCAAGGGAACATTAACCGCATCCAAATCAATCCACCTCCCATCAGGTATCAATAATCTAGGAAAAACACAAGCACTACTACAAGGTTTGAAGCTGGCAATACACTTGAAATTGGAAAGGATACACATCGAAGGTGATTCCCTAATAGTAATAAATGCATGCAAAGAAAAAACCATCCATTATTGAAAGCTAAAATACATTGTATAGAAAGTATGGCACCTTCTAAATTGTTTGCAAGAAGTTCATATCTCTCACACATATCGAGAAGGGAACTGCCTAGCAGACTTCCTGACAAACATGGGCTGTGATAACAAGGAAATTGAAATTCGACAGAGCCAACTATACTACAATACACATTCAAAATTGGCAAAAATAGTTATTGTAGAAAGCAAATTTCAAAACCATGAAAGTGACCTCAAAGGATGTAGAGAATCACATCCCCCCGTCATAACTTAGATTGGCCAAGATTCATTGTATACACAAGGCTTCATATAGTGCCTATATATGGGGCGAGTAGCAAGATGGTCCCACTTTGGAAAACCCCTCATGAACACAAAAGGAGGTAGGAAATAGGGTTAATCGACAAGTTATTCGCCACCTTGGCAAACCCCTCACGAGCATAAAATATTGTAGGGGATAAGAAATTTTTATTCTATTTGGCACATGGCGGGGCAATTCTATTTTTATACTCACACACATAAAATAAATGGTAGTTTGTGCCAAGTGATTTGCCATGCAGGGATGCGACAATACTCATCAAAAATTTTACACCTCTCGCACGACACTTTGGGTTTACTACAGGCTCTCATTAAAATTCTTTTATTTAACCCCATCTGGAATAATTTATAGAGCATTCCACAATTGCCCTGGATTTCTTTGAAAAGGTTGGCGATCTTGGGGCAGTAAACTTCAGACTCAATTTTTTGTAGGGAGGCACAGTGTGAAGAATTATGGAGCTCAGGCCCTGGAATCTCCGAATTCCAATGAAGGCAAAAGAATGGGAAAGGCCCTTCGAGGGTTATCTATCACATGAGTACATATACATTATGTTCATTCTGGACTGCAATAGGGTGGAAGAGTGTGTGTACACAATTCTTGGCAATGAGATAACCAGTTCGGAGGTGAGGCGAGCTATTCTCCCCTCTCAGGTACTCTCGATTTTCTTCTCAAATTTGTATGATCTGCTCGAGTCACTAGGAGACCTAGAAGGAATTGCAGAGAAGTATGTGAAAGACATTTTTCTTGAGGATAATGCCCTTCTTAAAGGAGTGCAAAAATATGACCTACATAATGGAAAAGGATATGTAGGTAGACTTTCCCCCCACAAATACTTGAAGTAGAGGCCTGAATTCGCAAACATTTTCAAGGGCATTAGGCAAGCCTTTGAATACAAGTGCGACCACATCTTTCTTAGAGCAATGCGTAGGAACTCTCACCGCATCTGCACTACCATGGACATAAATATGGAGGAGAAATACTACACCATTTCCTTCCTTTGTGTGCATACAAACCACCCTCCATTGCATGCCTTCCAGGGAGTTTCCTCTCAGACGAAGTATGCACCACCAACGGCCCTAGATTTGAATGCCCCCACTGTGCAGGGTGACTTCGACATGACAATGACAGGGGAAGATAAAAGTGTAGAAGGACAAGGAGAAAACTCTCCCAGCGTGGAACGTATGGAGGAGTAATGACTACATCTGGATACCATTTTGAATAATGCTCAACATTCTGCAACAGATTTTTTATGTTTTTTGGAAAAACGTTTATTAGGAATGAATGCCATGTTTTTGAAAGCTCTCAATGCTTAGTAATATGTATTTTGTAATAGTCTTTGAAAGACTTTGCGAATGTCTAGAAGGAAAGGATCTCTGAAAATGACTTAAAATCCAAAACAATGTAGGAAAATGTTTTGTCATTTGTAATAGTATGAAAAGAATAGTCGCCACTAAAGGCATGAATTACTAGCCTATTCATACATATCTGCAAGGCAATGCAACATCAGAAGAAGCTCCAATTTTTCGTAATGTCTGATGAAAAACCATATGTAAATCCTTTTTATTAATATATAATATAAATATATAGGCTATATGTCTTTTACCAAAAAAAAAAAAATTAGACAATTTAAGTCTACAAAAGCTTTTAATTGGTTAAGCCAACAACATGCTAGATGTGACACAAATTTTTTATGGAATTTTTATGAGTAGACATGGAAAAGGAGAGCACGATGGAGCAAGAGCATGTGTGAAGCGTGCACTTCGCCAACATAAACTTGCAGGTAACACATTATGGAATAGAAAAATTTAAATTCTAATTTAACTTTAAATTCTTAAACCTCTTAACTTGACAAATTTTGCCAACATGAACTTGTAGGTAATGCCATACGGAACATGCAAATGAAATTTTTGAATGGTGCAAAAGTCATTTTTCCGCTCGCGAATCAATATACAACACATGCTATTTTTGGGAAGTTAAAGGTACAAAGTCAAGAATTTGTTATTTGAATTTCAAATTTAAATCGCTTGGATGTTTGAAATTTATAGATATTGATCGATCAAATCCTTATAATTGTCAAAAAATTAATGATATTAGAATTTTGCATCAAATCATGAAAACGAGACGTAGCAAGCCTTATGCAATTCAAGTGAGAAAAATCATGTTTTTGTGTTGATTGCATTGAAGCCAATGCAAACACTCTTCAATGTGAGAATATTAGAGATGGGTATGTTTCACAATGGGAAATAAAACAATTAGTATCAATGCCTCCTTTTGAAGATAATGACATTGTCGATGTCTATGATCCTTTATATCAAGCTAATTATGAACGTGTATTTGATTTAGTTGTTACAGGTATATTTTATTACTTTTAGATTAAATTTTAACTTAAATTTGATTTATACATTCTACCTAAGTTGAGCATGTTTATATAAATATTTAAATGATTTGAAAATTAAAACTCTAATTTTCAATCATGTATTTATATTTTTTTGTACTACATGGTGTGTACAGGAGATATTTTCATTGTTGTTGTAGATCTTGACAATGCATAAAGTGTAGATTACTATCTACTAATATGTACACAACCAAAATATAAATTGGTGGAATCAATGACAGATTGTGATGGACAATAGTATCCCATTGGATCAATCATTGTTGAAGGCACATATTATCAACAAATAAATATAGATAAAAGTGGTATTATATTTGTTGATTATATGCCAGGACAAAAGGTTCTACATTATAGTCACTTAGTTATAACAATAAAAATAAATTTTGAAATTTTACCTAAAAGAGGACGTGCCAAACAAAAGTGGAGGTTGTTTATTGAAAACCATGAAAATATTTAAAGATAGAGAGGATCCAGTACCAAGAACTTTAAGTTATCTAAATATCATATACATGTATATATCTTTTAGATATGACTAGATATACATGGTCTTGGATATATATACATGTGTGTGTGTGTACACACACACATATATATACATGTAACATTTGGACCTAATTTTGAAAATCTTTTTATTATATATTGAATTCAACTTTTTTCTATATATCTATATTGATTTCATGTGGTGATCTAGAAATTTAGATTTTTTGTTGGAATAGATGTATATTTCCAGGCTTGGTCAAGTTTAGATATAGGTCAATATGTATATGTTGAATATTTTCCTTATCATCTATTTCCAATTGTATTTGTTCCATGGAATTCTTAAGTTCAAGAATATTTGATTTCATTTGTTCAACTCCACTTATAGTGCATCATCTCTCACTTCCTTTGCTTGCACAAATTCATGTATGCAACACAAAACCTCTTGACTTTAAATCCACTTCTACATTTCTATTTGCCCATTGCACATACAAGTCACACCACCTTCTTCAACTTCTCAAGAGCAAGAAGAATCTCTTTAATCAATACAAATTATCTAGATCTCATTCACTTTGGTCTACTTCTTCTCAAGTGTTCTTAGAGCATATTCCTTTTTCATTTCATACATTCTAGTACCTTTTCAGATAAGAATTTCATGTCACCAACCAACTGATTCTCTTTTTTTTCACTTAGATCTAATTAAATGCCTTTTCCTTATCATCTATTTATAATTGTATAAATGTTCCATGAAATTCTTAAGTTCAGTTCCTTTTTCATTTCATACATTCTAGTACCTCCTACCTCTAGTTTTTCATTTGCATTTTCCATTGCACATAACTTGCACGTGCTTTGAGAGTGTCTTTATAATTAGATAATCCAAATGTTTCTTTTAAAAAGTTCTTTACAAGACTTGTATACCTTTTTTAGATAAGACTTTCATGTCACCAACCAACTGATTCTCTTTTTTTACACTTAGATTTGATTAAATGCCTTTTCCTTTTCAATACTTGAATTATCTATCTCATTCAATTTGGTAGATACTTCTTTTGAAGTGTTCTTAGAGAATATTCCTTTTTCATTTCATACATTCTATTTCCGATTGTATAAATATTCTGTGGAATTCTTAAGTTCAATAATCTTTGATTTCATTTGTTCAACTCCACTTATAGCATCATCTCTCACTTTATTTGCATGCAAAAATTCATGTATGCAATACAAAACCTCTTGACTTTAAATCTAATTATGCATTTCCATTTTCCCATTGCACATACAAGTCACACACACCATCCTCAAATTCTCAAGAGCGAGAAGAATCTCTTCAGTCGATACTTGAATTATCTATCTCATTCACTTTGGTAGATACTTATTTTCAAGTGCTCCAATTGTATAAATATTCCATGGAATTCTCAAGTTTAAGAATCTTTGATTTCATTTGTTTAACTCCACTTGTAGCATCATCTCTTACTTTCTTTGCTTAAATAAGAACATGAAAAGGAATAGTAAGGGGTGTTAAATGGACCACACACTTTACATTGACTAGATATTTCATTTTTGTGTTTAAATATTTAATTTTAATGTTGGTTGAGAATGATCATGTATACTTAGATTTGATTTGTATTTTCCCACCAAGATTAATCCTATAATGTTTAGGTTTGATCCTATGTGGCTCAAGATTGACCATAAAATTTAATTCAAAATTAGTAAATTAAAATTGTCAAGTTTCTTATTAGCTCTTGGGAATTGACATCTTGTACATGTTTGCTTGAATTATTTATATTTATTGGTATTTAAAGACATTCATTTGTGTAATTAATTACATCCATTTTTTTGAATACAAAGAGCAACCATTCTAGGAACATTTTTATTTAGATCATAAAATGAGTCTATTGTCTCAAAATTTATATATAAATATGCCATTTGCATGCTTGGCGTATGAAATTCATCCAACATTCAGCCAAAGTCATAAATTCAATCCAGCAAGGGGGTAAACTAGGACCTACCCATAGAAATTTGTCAACACCCCTAAAGGTATTTTTAAATACTGGTCACCACCCTTACGCATTTTCAAATGTACCAAAGATAATATTAGTAAACAAGGTTGCAAAAGGTTCAATGCTTACAATATATAATCTACACCTCAAAGGATTGTTCACATTAATCAAGATTGACTAAAAAATTAATATGTACATGTACTCTAATTTTGATTGAACATATTTAAGGAAAAAGAAGAAGGTACAAGTGCTAAATAAATAAAATCAGAAGGTAGTTTGCTAAATAATACGAGATCATAATTTAAGTAAATTAATAATTATTTTTTAGCAATTAACACGACACATGACAAACCATAATGTGATATAACATGACATGTGACAAACCATAATGTGATATAATACATGACATGAAAAACCATGTAATGTGATGCACAAACCATAATGTAAAATGTATGTAATGTGACAAATCATAATAAGAGTTTAAACCATAATAATGTGTACATATAACATGACATTGTAGTGTCAAAAAATGTTTTCCGTGACATTTTCACACTTTTTTGGTCCCCCCTTAGAAACTTGAGCTTGATTTTGCCTTGATTTAGTGTTGTAATGTGCTTAACACATTCACATTAGGTCTTGGGCCCTTGTGAACTAAATGAAACAAATTGTGCCTTTTTTAGGGTGTTGTAAAGTGTTGTACCACACTTTCTTACTTATCTAGGGTTTTCATTATTAATTGGGCTTCTTTATGCCTTATTTTACATCCACAAGCCTTAATTAATGCATCTTTTTGAGGATAATCCCAACATAAACCAACATCTAATCATGATTTAGGTGTTTTTGGATTGTGTGGCCTAGATTTAGTGATTTGGGACTCATACGAAACCTTGGGAGTATGGGTCCCACCTAAGTTTCGGGGCCTCGATCTGGGTTTCACACGAATCTAAGATTTTCTTAGAAAATATGTCCCAAAGCTTAACCTAATGGGACTCATACACCACTTGTGGTGTATGAGTCCTACATGGCTTAAACCTAAATTAAATTCAAATTCTTGGTGGGATTTTATCCTCCTAGATCTAATGTTAGCTTGTAGTGTTGTAATTTTGGGAAATTTAGCATAAACAAGTATAAATACAAGGTTATTTCACTCATTTTCATCCTAGAAAGCAATAAAGTGACCTAAGAGAATTCATTATAGTGAATTAGAGTTCACAAGAGCATTCAAGTGTTTACAAGAGCATTCAAGAGTCTTCAAGAGCTGATTATCAAGTGTTTTGGAGCATTATTCAAGTATCAAGCATCACGTCAAAGACATCATGCACCATGTTTGTTTTTGAGCTAACAATTGTGATGTAGGGTTTCATGATTCAAGCAAGCATTCAAATCAAGATCTAAAACATTCAAGCAAGAGTCAAGATCCACATCCATTGGAGCCATTTCATACATCTTTGCAACACTTTATTGCTAGTGTTTGGTGAGTTACAACATTATATTTTTTTCATTCATCATTCCTCCTTTCCATTTGATTTCATTACAAGGTTTGATTACCAAAATAGGGTTTGATCAAGGCAAACCCCTTTCCACTAAAAAACCAACATTTCCCCCTCTCTTTAGTCTGTGATTTGTAGATCTAGGTTGAAGACCTTCTAAGGAGCAAGATTGGAAAGAAGTTGTCAAGTTTGTAAAGTCATTCAAGTTGTCACCTTGTTTTGAAGAGCATTAAAGGACTTCTACATGGTAGAATTCAACAATTCATATCCAAAAATCAAGTTGAGCAGACATAGCAGATTGAAGAACAGATTCATATCCAGATCCTCCGAAATAGACAAATTGGACTGATACACCACTTTTGGCATATGAGTCCTAGTACAGTAAAATTTGTAGATTTCAAGAGTTTCAGACTTGTCTTTGCCATTTTTTGTTCCTATCCAGAAACCCTAATCCAGGACTAAATCACCCAGACTGGCGCATGAGTCCCAATGGACATTAAATTCAACTTTTTCAGCATTTCAAGTCTCCATTTAGGCTTCTACAGATTTAGAGGTGCACTTCTATGTTTTCCTAGTTTTCTATTCAAATTTATACACTTTTCTAGGTCATTTTGTGAAGCTTTGCATATCATTAGATTCAATAACTAAATATTGCATATCATTTTTTGTTCCAAGCCCTAGCTTGGTGGTGAACCCCTCTTTAGTCATAAATCATACCCTAGGACATCCCTACTGCAGGTCTCTTTCCACTTTGTATCCTTGGATTGAGATCTCTAGGGTTTCCTTAAATGAGAAGTGAAGAAGATTGTTCTATTTTCTAAACCATAAGAAACGATAATTTTCTTCCTTTCATTTTGGTGAACTTGCACTTAGAACATCTTAATTCTGATTTGGAGTGCATCATCATCCTAGATCTAGCTTGCATTAACATTGTATTAGATTTTGCATTAGTTAATTGACATCTAGGGTTTCTAATACTTGCATGAGTGAAAGTGCATATAGGTTGCATTTTTGCATCTTGCATTATTGAACATCAGCTAAAATCTGCATTTGCACTTAACGTAGACATCATCCAAACCAGAAAGCATAACAAACATTTTTGTTTTTTGAAATTAAAGAAAAAACCCTATATTGGGACTCATACACCCCTCTAGGCGATTTAGTCCCAGTACATATTTTAACCTGCATTTTCCAGCATTCAAAATGTTATTTTTGTGCTTCTGTTTGCTATTGTTAGCTTTCTATTTTAGTTTACAAAGTTTTTGTTTCATTCATTTCATTGCATCTAGCTTAATTTCATTTATATCAGAATTAGAGCATAGCATTTATCTTGTGTTCATTGCATCTTGCATCTCCTTGATTGTCCCTTGTATGAGATTTTCTACTTGGTGTCCTATTGCTAATACTATAGTGAGACAAAGTTCGAGACTCATGTCATCCCGTGATAGCACAATCGTCATGAATCTTGGGTTATCTAGCTCTTTCACTCCTAGTGTTAACATTAGTTTGAACTAGGTATGGACCAAACCCTTGACAAATCTTTGACTTCAAGTAGTGTGATAAATGTTGAGACAATGGTTACTAGTATTTCATAAGAAAACATAATCCAAATTCATGAAGACTTAGAAAACCTAAAAAATCAAATAAGAACTGAAAACATTTCAACCATTGCTATCTCTACTATAGATAGCACACATCACATGATTGGAACTGGAGGAGTTGATCTTATGTGTAATATAATTCTTTTTTTTCGACCACGTCTTACATCAACCAATAGCTGTCCTCTACCTTCAAACAATGTCCAAAGCCAAGGAGGAATTCAAATTCCTCCTCCCACAATAATTGCCTCTATCCCTACCTATACCAACCCTCAAGTCACAACAAAAATGCAACCTACTAGTAATGTGATTCCTTCCTTGGGTATTTCTGCTAGTATTCCTAGTACCTTTGTGGCATTGCATATCATATCTCCTACCACTCTACCACCTATAAGAATTCCATTCACTTTCTCGTCGAATACATACACACCTCCACCTTATTCATCTCCATCTCAAAATGCAAACAATTATCCTCTCATAAGCCAACTTTTCCAAACCGTTTCATCCCTTCAAAATCAAGTTTCCACCATCAATAAAAATCAAAATGGCCAACCTACATATTATGTCAAAAGAAATCCCTTATCATTGGAGATATTGAGAACACTGATGCCACAAGGTATAGAGGTACCTAGTTTTGAGAAATATGGGGGGAAAGGAGATCCTTCTAACCATGTTTCCACTTATACCGCCTTATGTATTTACTTTATTCTTGAGGATAAGCTCTCGGCTAAGCTTTTCCCTAGACCTTTGAAGGATACCGCCTTAGAACGGTTCTCCTCATTACTGAATAACTCAATTCATTCATTCAATGAACTTTTTGAGGCATTTATAAACCATTTCCAAGTGCATATGACTCTTAAGATGACATTAGTCGATTTGATGAGATGTAAGCAAAAAGAAGAGGAAAAGATTACCCACTTTATTTCATGCTACCAATCGCTTTATTCCCAAATTGACGTAAAGATTCTTGACCCTCACCTTCAAAAGATGTTCATTGAGAACCTACAAAGTAAGATACAAGATAAGCTTACCATGATGAATTTCCCATCCTTCATTCACTTGTGTACTACCCTTCATGATTATCAAAACTAGGTTAGTAGTCATGACACAAAATCCACTCCTAGCTAACCCGAGAAGCCCGAATCTGTAAACCAAAAAAATAATCCACCTTTTAGAAAATAGAATAAAGGCTTCGTTCAACTCAATTCCCCTCAACAAACAAATCAACATGTCAACACCCAAGTAGCTGCTATAAGGAAGACAACTCCTTTCACGTTTGGGGATCCAACTAGATAATTCACTCCCTTACCTGATACCCTCCATAACATAATGTCACAACTCTTAGAATAGAAAATGATTACCTTGCCTCCCTTTAAAACTCTCGATCCTAATAAACCTTTTCCTTCAAACTTTAGATTAAATTCCTATTGCCATTATCACGAACAAAATGGACACAACACAAAACATTGTAAGCGTCTTAAACATCTTGTTCAAGACCTCATTGATCTCTGTCAACTTCAAATTGGAGGTATTAATGATCAAGGAAATAAGTCCATTGCCCCTCCCAACCAAAAATTGCAAATATTTACCAACCATATGCCTAATCATAACATTTCATTTGTCAAAGCTAGCGAAACTAAAAAGAATGATGTGATGAGTGTTGACACGGATGACAACAACAATGATACTGTTCAACAAGATCCCATAGATATGGATGAACAAGGTCCTATGGATGATATGGTTGGATTGATTGAATCCATACCCCATAAGGTCCGAACTAAAAAATCCTCTTGACATTGCTTTCTCATCTAAAGATATACTTAAACACGCACCTGATGGTCTTCTTTACATAGCCGACCGAATCTATGATAAGCCCACTAATGGGATATTAATTGATCCCCATTTGTGGAGAGAATGTGATCACAAAATAATTCTTACTTGTGCATGAGCTCTATCAAGAAACATATGATAAACTGAAAGCATGGATAAAGATGCATAATGATTTCGCTTGGCCTACGATAGGATCGATCACCCTTCCTTTACAAATAGTACCAAAAAAATTAGTTGTCTCATTCTCCATCATCTCGATGTCAGATCAATTTCGTGTGAACCTTGTCACCCATGGCTATGCTCCATGGAAGCCATCCTGTCGATCCTGCATAAATGCTTCAAGTTTCCCTTTGACAATGAAATTTTTATTGTGCATCATAGTGGCTTCAACCCTTTGTCTTCCCATGGAAACTTTTCATTAGATTTCTTTTGGCCCAAGCCTATGGAACCTATTAAACCTTGAGAAGAATTATTTTTCAAATCCTACCAAAAGTTCAAGGCGAAATCCATGGAAAAACTATCCCTTAAAAACATGCCTCAACCTATGACCAAGCCTACCATCCTTGACAAAACCATGATTGAACCTAAAGAAATTCTAAATAACCAAGACCAACTCATGAAAGATCCTTTTCCCATTTCCTACAAAAGACAAAGAGATAACGAAGGCAATCCCATCATGCCTCCTAAAATAAAAAAAGTTTACAAAGCTAAAGAGAAAGTGATCGAATAACCTTCCATGGTTCCTTATGTTCCTCCCCTTAGGGAAGAAAATAAACCAATGGTTGATAGACCCTCTCCTACATAAACACAACTTGAAATTCGTAATAAAAGAAATATAAATTCTAGAGAGCGTAGGTGTCGATGTCATGCTCTTTCTTGAAAGATTAACGAAGAAACAAACAAAGAAAATCAAAATCCAAGCCTGACTGAAGCGATGCATGATGAATCTCACCCTTCGCTGCAACAAAAGATCCTATACCGCAACTGCAACAGGAGCTAAAACCTTCTTTGGAAATTATCATTCGACCTCTTGTTGTGATTAATTTAGATGATGATGAGGAGATTGCTAAAATATACGAAGAGGTACATAATTAATTGAACACATTGTTTTCCTCTTCCATGAGCTTAAACGATAATTCTCCTAGGAAGAGTGTTGAACTTGGTAATGACCTTAGTTCGGCACTTGCTATTGTCCCTTTGGCTAGTTTTCCTCCTTGTATATATGATGAACACAATTGGGATGCAAACAACCTGCTAATAGGTTGATTCGCATGTGCCTAACTAGTCTTTTGCATTATTTTTTTATTTTGTGATTGCATGTGTGTAATGTGATCCCCCGTGATGTTCTATTTGATGTCTCTCTCTCTCTTTGTGAAATTCCTCTATTTTTACCTACATTCTTCTCTATGTCGTAAATCTTTTATCTTTTTCTTTATCTTTTCTTTGTCTTGTGTTTTCCTTTTGGAGATGACACAAGGTGTTGAGACATTCATGTCTCTTCCATGTTGACCCAAAATATTTTCCTTTATCTTTTCTTTGTCTTGTGTTTTCCTTTTGGGGATGATGCAAGACATCGAGACAGTCATGTCTCTTCCATGTTGACCCGAAAGGATTTTTCTTAGTTTTCACTCTCTTTGTGTCATTCTTCTAGTTCTATGAGTATTTGGGGAATGATGACAGTTCTGAGCTCTCTTAAAAATATTGTAGCAAGAACATACTAACCGCAAATCCATAGATCCCTCATGTGTTTGGAGTTTCATTTTTAGGGGCAACCCCTTCCTTTTTCATGACGTAGCTTTATTTGGAAACATATGACTTGGCATAGGGCTTTCCAAGTTAGCCCTTATGTCTTCTTTCTTGTTAGGATTTATCATTTTCTACTTTAAAGTAATTTCTCACAACATGGTGTTTAGCAATTTCTTTAAAGTGGGGGCATACATTGGCATTATTCTTTTGCATTTCATGTTTCATTGTGTAGTATTCTTACTTCATGTGATGTGTCTTTTGCTTTGTGGTGACATTGGGTGTGATGTCCTTCAAGAGCATGATCTCTCTTAGCATATCATGTTCCTCTTGGTGGCTTGATGGGACACATTGCATCCCCTAAGTTGTGAATATTATATTTTTTGATTAGTCTTCTCTTAGAGACATTAGGCATGATGTTCCCTAAGTTAAGTCCTCACATGAACTAAGAAAATCTCCTTTGAACATTCCCTATGTTGCATTTGCAATTTCTGTTATATGGCCACCTTGCATAATACACTTTGCTTACCTGTGGAGCCATCTTGTTTGTTCATGAGTATCAAGCATATGAAGCTTTGCTTGTGTCATGGAGCTTGAAGTTCAATATTGTGTGGTGCCTTATCAAAGTTATCAAGAGGTATAGCTTTGGTCTGGTTGAACGGGAAGCCAAACTTAGGAATGACTTTCCCATAGCCACTTGCTTGTGTGTGTGAGCGCATACCGACCGTGTGCGTACGTGTTTCACCTTTTGGACACTCACCCAACTGAAAACCTAGAGTTCTGTTGCCTCAGAGTGAGCATGCATTTTTAGATAAACAATTGAGATCTGATCCACAACATGTAGGACAAACGGTTGAAGCTTGATTTCCCCCCCTTTTTTTGTTTTATTTATTTTTCCTTATATATTTGGCAGTGCACGATTGTGCCTTGTTATTGCTTCTTATATCATTTTCATGTGTGTTATTTTGTGCCTATGTTAGTTTTCTATAGGATCTTGATCTTGGGGGCTTGCACAACCCTCTCGGTCAGTGTTATCCTATCCCACTAGCATTAGTATGATTGAACCCCTCTTGATGTTATCTCATCTACTTTAGTGTGATTTTGAAGCAAGTTCATCCTATCACTAAAGTGGGGGCTAAATGTAGTGTCAAAAAATGTCACCCGTGAAATTTTCTCACTTGTTTGGGCCCCCCTTTCAAAATTGAGCTTGATGTTGCCTTGATTTAGTGTTGTAATGTGTTTAACACATTCACATTAGGTCTTGGGATCTTGTGAACTAAATGAACCTAATTGTGCCTTATTTAGGGCGTTGTAAAGTGTTCTACCACACTTTCACACTTATCTAGGGTTTTCATTATTAATTGAGTTTCTTTATGCCTTATTTGGCCTTATTTTACATCTACAAGCCTTAATTAATGCATCTTTCCAAGGATAATCCCGACATAACCCAACATCTAATCATGATTTAGGTGTTTTTGGATTGTATGGCCTAGATTTAGTGATCCAAGACTCATACATGACCTTGGGTGTATGGGTCCCACCTAAGTTTCGGGGCTTCGATCTGAATTTCATATGAATCTAAGCTTTTCTTAGAAAATGTGTCCCAAAGCTTAGCCTAATGGGACTCATACACCACTTTTGGCATATGAGTCCCATGTGGATTAAACCTAAATTAAATTCAAATTCTTGATGGGATTTTATCCTCCTAGATTTGATGTCGGCTTGTAGTGTTGTAATTTCAAGAAATTTGGCGTAAACGAGTATAAATACAAGGTTATTTCACTCATTTTCATCCTAGAAATCAATCAAGTGACCTAAGAGCATTCCTTATAGCAAAATTAGAGTTTACAAGAGAATTCAAGTGTCTTCAAGAGATGATTATCAAGTGTTTTGGAGCATTATTCAAGTATCAAGCATCATGTCAAAGTCATCATGCACCATGCTTGTTTTTGAGCTAACAATTGTGATGTAGGGTTTCATGATTCAAGCAAGCATTCAAATCAAGATCTACAACATTCAAGCAAGAGTCAAGATCCACATCCATTGGATCCATTTCATACATGTTTGCAAAACTTTATTGCTAGGGTTTGGTGAGTTGCAACATTATATTTTGTTCATTCATCATTCCTCCTTTCCATTTGATTTCATTACAAGGTTTCATTACCAAAATGGGGTTTGACCAAGGAAAACCCCTTTCCACTAACAAAACAACATTTTTACCTCTCTTTAGTGTGTGATTTGTAGATCTAGGTTGAAGACCTTCTAAGGAGCAAGATTGGAAAGAAGTTGTCAAGTTTGCAAAGTCATTCAAGTTGTCACCTTGTTTTCAAGAGCATTAAAGGACTTATACAAGGAAAAATTTAGAAATTCAAATCCGAAAAATCAAGTTGAGCAAACATAGCAAAGGTTGAAGAGAAGATTCAGATCCAAATCCTTTGAAAAATCCAAACTAGACTGATACGCCACTTCTGGTGTGAGTCCCAATACAATAGAATTTGCAGATTTCAAGAGTTTTAGACTTGTCTTTGCTAGATTTTTGTTCCTGCCTAAAAACCCTAATCTGGGACTAAATCACCTAGACTAGCATATGAGTCCTAGTGGACATTAAATTTAGATTTTTCAGCATTTCAGGTCTCCGTTCAGGCTTCTAGAAATTTCCAGGTGTACTTCTGTGTTTTCGTAGTTTGTTGTTCAAATTTATACACTTTTCTAGGTTATTTTGTGAAGCTTTGCATATCAGTAGATTCAATCATTAGATATTGCATATCATTTTTCATTCCAATCACTAGCTTGGTGGTGAACCCCTCTTTAGTCATAAATCATACCCTAGTACATCCCTATTGCATATCTCTTTCCATTTTGCATCCTTGGATTGAGATCTCTAGGATTTCCTTAAATGAGAAGTGAAGAAGATTGTTGTTCTATGTCCTAAACCATAAGAAACATCAATTTTATTCCTTTCATACATGATAAATGATAATGCGATGTAAACCATAATGTAAAATGTATGTAATGTGGTCCATATCATAATAAGAGTTCAAACCATAATAATGTGTACATATAACATGACATGACAAACCATAATGTGATGTAAACCATAATGTAAAATGTATATATAATGTGAGAAATCATAATAAGAGTGAACCATAATGTCTAGAAAGATATATAGCACATGTGCGTGCATGTAGAACAACTCAAAGTGAAGGGTATCTAGTATGGATAGATGAACATGATCCTTGCCCCGATCCTTGTCCTGATCTAGGCTGTCTCGATCCTTGTCCTGATCCAAGCTATCCTGTGCTCTGTCCTAATCCAACTTGTCTCGATCCCTATCCTGTGCCCTATCCCAAGCCCTGCACAAGTTCAAGTACATGAAACTTAATTTAATGGACATGTGTATATGTAAATTTATCTAAAACTTACAATGTACAAGTTCAATGTGTGAATGTATCAAGTAATTCAAATTTATTATTTAAATGTACCTCAAATGAATAATGCATGGGATCACCAATATGCTCCAAATCTCCAAAGTCTGGAAAATCACCATATTGCTATAAATTATCAAATACATTCATGATTTCAATCAAGAGTTAGAACTACTTTAAAATCAATTTTATTTAATATATTTATGTAAGTTTTTCGAACATAATTTATATATAAATTATTCAAGTACTTGTTGTGCATCATTGAGGGCTCTACCAATCCCACTGATATTACAAGAATGCAAAGGCACCTTGGGGACATTTATACATGGTATAGTATTAGTTCCAAAAAGAAGTGCACTATATGTGCCGTGAACAAGATCAACTGGCACAGTAACCTCAATGTGATATAGAACATGCTGAGAACTTGGACAAGTTGTAGGATGAATAGGAAAATGCTACGTAGGGGAGCTTGTAGGATGATGTGGAATATCCTATGAAGTTGCCTCCCCCTATATCGTTTGTGTAGCAGGATGATGACATCTAATATGGACTGGTACAACATCCAGAGGGATCCCATGGTCCTCACTGATGAATTGGTATGCTGGTAGTAAATCAATAATAGAGACTACACACATTATGCATAGTCGTGTCACTCATATGTGCCACATCTGATAGTGATGGTAGATCGACATGAATAAATGGATCATAAGTACTAGATGTAGCTTCAGTGGGAGGAAGACTAATTCGTGGCCATAATAAATATCTAGCAACATGATCAAATGACATCTGATCGATCTATGTAGTAATGGTGGCAATACTATCAAATATCTTAGATTTGGTAGAGCCTATTGCTATATCCCTTGTTTCTGCTAGTTCCAAACATTTTGGAAGAACCAAAAGGTTTGGACCATCTAATTCCATCTTGTTGATGGGTGGTGGAAAATTTGGATGTATATATTTAGGTTTTTCAGAAAACCTTCCTTTTCCCTGTCCAACATGCTCAAGAAAAGATGTGTAGTCTATATCTAATTGTAAATAAAACTCTACATATAATTGTTTACAAAAATAAAGTGGTAGCTTGTAATGAAATAACCTACACAATAGAATAATATGATATGAAACATACTTGTATGATGCAGAAAATAGATAACAAAGGGAGCACTAGATCCAATCCACATTCAGCATCAAACCTCAGTTGTGTCTAAGATCTAGAAGATAATGCATCCCTAAAATGAAACAAAGTCACCTTCAACATGGACCCTTGATATGGTTGTTGCCCTTAGACTTTGATTGTATAACCTTGATATTGCCTTGATCTTGATCTCGATATGATATGGTGTGAATATTGATATGATAGATGAATGTATGCTTGAGGTATAGATAGAAAATGGTAGAGATGTGATAGATAAGAGTGCTAGAATGAAAATGACAACATTTAGGTGAGATAATGAGATGTGTTATCTAAATGGCTTAGATGAGGGATTTATTTATATGCTTTAGTTGAAAGAAATCAAGGGTGGAGGATTAATGAGAGAGAAAAGACATGGATCAAGGAGTTAAAATTAAATAAAGGTATTTAATTTTAGTAGCCGACATTGAGGAAATAAATAAAATATTTATTTTATTTATTTAAGAAGAAAGGTGGGAAAATTAAATAAATTAAATATTTATTTAATTTAGGAGAGAGGAGTGTTAGGTAATTAAATAATTATAAAAAATATTTAATTATGGGAGAGGAAAGGTGGAAATAATTAAATAATAAGATTATTTAATTATTAGAAGAAAGTGGGACCTATGAAAGGAGAATAATTAAATAAAAATTATTTAATTATTTAGAGGAAAATCAGCTTAATAAATAATAAAATTATTTAATTAATAGGAAATAAAAGAAATATGCAAGTGTGGATCTATATGAAAATGCATGGACAATTTTAGGTGTCTACAATATTGAATATACTTGATAATAACTGAGAATAACAAGCCACTTCGAGGGGACAACCTCCAAATATCTCCAATGAGAAGACAATTCACAATATGATGATTTAATAAGACTCACTACCTCCTATATATACCTATTTATGCCTAGGATATCACCCAGGTTGACTTAGATAGCCCTATATAAGCATTAAGGTGACCTAAATAACTAAATATCAATATTATAATGATAATATGACTTAATTAAGAGTTAAGATAGCCACACGCCGACTATTCATAACCCGATGTAAACCAATATTAAGGGTGTAGCATGCCCCCCTCTTCAAAGAAGCATTGCAATAAATTCTAATCAAGTGTGGATTCTTTTGAATGAACTCCTCATCCTCCCATGTGGCATATTCAATTGTTAAATTCTTCCATTGGATGAGATAATTAGTGAGAGTTCTATTCCTTAGCTTCTTTGTGTGTGTTTGACGAAGCACTCTGGTTTCAAAATGATCCTTCCTTCTTCATTGAGCTCTAGTAGTACTATTTGAGTTGGAATATTATGCCCAATTACCTTCTTCAAACAAGAAACATGAAAAACTGGATGCATCTTTGTTGTTGGTGGCAACTCTAGCTTGTAGGAAACACTACCAATATTTTGCATGATTTGGTATGGGCCATAATGTCTTGGAGACAACTTATTATTCTTTTTTCGTTTCTTCAGTGAGATTTTCTTATGATGCTGCAATCTCAAGAAGACCCAATCCCCAACTTCAAAATTTATTTTGCTACGATGTTGGTCTGCTTGCTGCTTCATTCAATTTTATGCCATGGCTAAATTCTCCTTGAGTCCTGAAAGTACCTATTGTTGATGAAGCAAGTGGTCCTCTACTTCCTAAACTCTTGGTGACACCTTCAATGATGATGTGATGGAAGGAGGATGATATCCATATAGTGCCAAAAATGGAGACATTTTTGATGAGCTATAAAAAGAACTGTTATACCACCATTCTGCTAGTGGTTACCAATCTACCCATTGAGAATGTTTCTCTGAAGTGAAACAACATAGATATTCTTCCAAACACTTATTAAGAACCTCATTTTACCCATCCAATTGAGGGTGGTATGAAGAGCTATGAGCCAATTGAGTACCCAAACATGAGAATAAATCTTTCCAAAAGTGACTAGTAAAGATAGGATCATAGTCATTGAAAATAACCTTAGGTGTACCATGTAGCTTTTGTATATTCTCCAAAAATGATTTTTCCACTGCACTTTCTATAGAAGGATGTGATAATGCAATGAAATGTGCATATTTAGTGAGGTGATCAACTACTACCATGTGATAAGATTATGACATTTAGATTTGGGAAGCCCTGTGATGAAGTCCATAGATACCTCTTCCCAACGTTGGATATGAATAGCTAAGGGCTTCAAGAGACCTGGTGTCTTAATTATCTCTCCTTTATTCCTTTGACAAACCAAAAATTCAGCCACAAATTTTTGAACATCACCTTTTAGCCCTTTCCAAAAAATTCTTGCTTGACTCAATGATATGTCTTCAAAAATCCTGAATGATCACCAACTCGAGACTCATGTAGAACTCTATGAGAATCGAGTGTTTAAGAGTGGAATTATTACAAAGATACAATCACTCTTTATACCAAAGACTATCTCCCTTCCAACAAAACTTATTTGAACTACTAGGTTCACTCTTTAATTGTTGGACGATATTACTTGTCGTAACATCATTCTGCCACTCTGCTTTGGCTTCTTCTACCCAATTTTCTTGTAATATTGAAAGGGCACACAATAAGGCTTCATCTTTCTCATCCTTCCTAGAAAGGTGCATTTTCCACAATATTTTCCTTCCCTTTCTTATTTATAATCTCAAAGTCATATCCCAACATCTTAGTGACCCATTTTTGTTGCTCTTCAAAAGATAATCTTTGTTCCAAAAATATTTTAGGATATCATGATCTATCTTAACCTTGAAGTGTCTACCCATTAGATAAGGCCTCCATTATTTAACTGCATGAATAATTGCTAGTATTTCCTTCTCATAAATAGGTTTGAGTTGATTCTTACCATTTAATTGACAATTCTCAAAAGCAATTGGCCGACCCTCCTACATGAGTACTACTCATATACCATTTCTTAAAGCATCACATTCCATAATAAAGTCCTTGGTGAAGTTTGGAGTGGCAAGCATTGGAGTTGTACACATATCATCCTTCAATCTCTCAAATTTTGCATTAGCAGACTCATTCTAATGAAAATAATCCTTCTTCAATAAAGCTATGAGAGGTGCTGCTGTACAACCATAATTCTTCACAAATATTCTATTGTATCCTATCAATCCCAAAAAACCCTCAATTTCTTAATGGTTTTTGGAATAGGTCATTCCATGATAGCCTTAATTTTGTTAGGATCCACCTTTACTCCTTCATGTGAAACTATGTGTCCCAAATACTCCACCTCATTAAGACCAAAAGCACACTTGGATTGCTTAACATAGAGTTGATGATCTTTGAGTATTTTAAATGCTTGATCTACATGCTGCAAGTGTTCTTCCCCTGTCTTGCTATAAATCAATATATCATCAAAGAACACTAATACAAACTTCCTCAAGAATTTTAAAAAAATGGAATTCATTAAACTTTGGAATGTAGATGGTGCATTGGTAAGACCAAATGACATCACAAAAAATTCATAATGACCCTCATGAATCTGAAATGTTGTCTTACAAATATCTTCTTCCTTAATTCGAATTTGGTGATAACCCGATCTAAGATCTAACTTTGTAAAATACATAGCTCCATTCAATTCATCTAGAAAATATCAATTACTGGAATATAAAAATTATCTTTAATGGTGTACATGTTGAGAACTCTATAGTACAGACACATTCACCAAGTTTCATCCTTCTTATGTACCATAATCACAGGCGAGGAGTAAGCACTTTGGCTACGCCTGATAATTCTTGCCTCTAGCATCTCAACAAGTTTTCTCACTTTTTTGTATATGTGGGTACCTATAAGGCCTAATGTTGGGTGGCTAGTTCCCTGGAACTAGCTGTATGTCATGATCATGATCCCTCTTAGGAGGAAGTCCTTTAGGAATATCTTCAAAATCCACTGAGTGATGATCAATTATTCTTGTAAATATGGATGAGTAGGAGCATTAGATTGAGAGAATTCTAATGAACATAAATGGACCACAAATCTATCAAATCCTTTCTTAAGAAACTTTTTCATTTGATGAGAGCTTACCATTTGTGGGGATTTTACCTTCAATCCCCTTATCTCTACTACCTTTTCTTCTGATTGAAATGTCATGAATAGTTCTTGGAAGTTCATCTTAATTGTTCCCAATGTAGTAATTCATTGTACTCCCAAAATATTATATGTTGCACCCATGGAGATATCAAACATTAGGCTATCAAGGTGATAATATCCCATTGATAACTTAATGCTATGTCATTTTCCAGAGAAACTAACAATACCACCATCTACAATCAAGACCTGAAACTCTGGAGCTAGATATATAAAACAATTTAAATGAGTAGAAAAATTTTTATTGATGAAATTATGAGTACTACCCAAATCAATCAACTTTGTTACTTTGTGCTTCTTTAAGTAACCAACTACCTTGAGAGTTTGAGGAGCACTAAAACTTGAAAGTGCATGACGATAAATGATTGGTTGGGAATCATGTGATTCCTCATTTGACTCCCTTTCACCTTCTAATATTGGTTCCTCCTCATCTTCCTCACTCGAAACTTCAATATAGAACAATTTCTTTTCACTAAATTTATGTCCTCGACTATATTTTCCATCACAATTGAAACATAACCCTTTTTCTCTCTTCTCCTCAATCTGTTGTGGGGTCAACCTAGTAGGTTGAGGAAGCGAAGGTGCTGAATATCCTTTATCTCTTATCACATTAGCCCCTTGCTTTCTAGGAATCAAATAATTTTTCTCTACCCTCTGTGCTAAGACAAAAGACTCGGAGATAGAGCTAGGACTAAACATGCATACCTCATGTTGAATGTGATCCTTGAGACCACCCAAGAATAAATCATTCGAGTTATCCTCTGTAATTGTATCCACTCTTAAGGAAAGATTTTGGAATCGCTGAATATAATCCTTAACTGGTCCTATTTGTTGAAGTTTAGCTAGTTGGCTGAAGAAGTTGTTTGTCACACTGTTGCTATATTTTTCTTGGAGTTCCTCCATAAAAACCAACCATGAGACAGTGAGACCCTTTTTATTTTGATGAGTACAAAGGCAACAATACCAAATTAATTTATTTGGTTCTAGATATAGGGAAGCCATCGTGACCTTCTGTCCATTTGGGACTTGATGGACTTCAAAAAAATTCTCAATTTGGTTTATCCATGTTAGAGGATCCTTGTCATCAAACTTGCGCATATCCACCTTTGGTATTAAATTTTTAGATTTCATAGGAGTAGTAAAATTTGGGTCAAGAGTATTTGACCTGGAAGTTTCACCTTGGTTGCTTGAGGCCTCCTTTCTTGGTTCATTCATATAGGCGCTTAATGTGCTTCGTATGTCTGATATATCTCCTCTTAGGCCACATATCCATCTTCACTGAGAAAATGTCTTCCTTGACCTTAATTATTTCCTCATTGGGATTAATTTCCTCTATTTTTACCTCATCCTTATCAAGGGATTTTCTCGGTGTAACAACATTCTTTTTGTCCCTTGTTGCAGGCCCCGTCATGATGAAAACCAATAATTTTGAAATAAATCACACAAACTAAACTTAAATTATCTAAATTTTTTACTGTAACTTATTAGGTCTAGGATACCACTTACCCAGAAAAAACTCCAAGAAATTAGCCGATTCATAGCCTTGAGAGCAAATTTGTTGAAAACCATAAATTTTCACTAATTCACTTATTTATACTTCAATTTATCTAATTTTTTTACTGTAGTATCCTTTCTTATGTCTTCTAAAACCCAATAAAAATTAGGCTCCAATTCGGCAGGATGTGAGAGATATGCACCTTCCAAATAAATTGTATAAAAACCCTAATTTTACAATAATTCACTCAATTCTGCTCGAATTTCTTTGAAATATGAACTATATCTTCTTTAATATGATCTTCAAAAACCCTTTAAAAATCATAATTTATTTTCTAAAATCTGAAAGATATGCGCCTTCCAAAATGACCTCTAATATTAAGAAGATGCCTTGCCTCTACAGTGCCAAGATCATGCTCTGATACCACTTGTAATGAAATAACTTGCACAATAGAAGAATATTATATGCAATATACTAAATATACTTGATAATGACTAAGAATAACAAGCCACTTTGAGGGGGAAACCTCCAAATATCTCCAATGAGAACACGATTCAAAATATGATGATGAAATAAGACTCACTGCCTCCTATATACCTATTTATGCCTAGGATATCACCCAGGCCAACTTAGATAGCCCTATATAAGCCTTAGGCCAACCTAAATAACTAAATATCAATATAATAATGATAATATGACTTAATTAAGAGAAGATAGCCGCAAATTGACTATTCATAACCCAATGTAACCAATATTAAGGGTGTAGCACAACTCATCATTATGAGGCCATCTATGATGAGCTACCAACCATCTAGGATATATACATGGAGCAACAAGATCATATGTACACTTAGTAACTATATATCCTCTAATTATACCTTTTCCCTTATAAAAAGGGAACATGTTATGCACATTATCTTGTGAAACTAACTTACTAACAAATCTCCATTTCTCTGTGCCAGTAACACTCCTGGCAAGAGACAAATAAAATTGCTCAGTGCTAATGTCATCATAAGGATTATATGATTGAATCACACCAATCATACATAAAATATCGTCTCTAATAGTGACTAATTTGTCTCTATTGGATAGATTAGGGGAGTTATGAATGGTTTTCTCTAAACATCTCAATGCATTTTCTAATCTCCTAATGCTCTCATCATAAAAAAATGATATAGTCTAAGCATGCTTCTCAAACCGAGGAGAATCCAGTGAGAACCTTGATCATCAACCATATGTATATAAATAAAGAGATCTGCACATCATTAAAAAAAGACAAACTATATCAATTCCATGAGGCATATCCAAAATGAAAATGATATTTTATCTATTTAAAATGCAATCTCATAAAACATTGTAAAATTGCAAGATATTGGAAAAATAATTCATATTAGTAAATTATAGGATGGGATGAGAAGAAATTAAGAGTACAAAGACAGGGAAAGAAATTACAAATTTTGATGATTAGAAATAAATTATGTTTTGGTAAATTGTAACTTGGGTTCGATACTCTTGGCAACTTTCCCTAAATGGTTTAATCAACTTGCACTAACAACTTTCATAACTAAAATGAAATTAAGCAAGTATAAATAATCTTGATCAACATAGAAAATAATTCAATATGGAAATAATTAATGATAAAATGATGAGTATGATATGTCAATAATGAATATAAAAGGATTGATGTTGAGTGAAACATGGGGTATTGCAAAAAAAAAGGTCATCATTTAGATCTCAGATATTCAAATTAAAATTCATGTATGATATGGATAAAGATGCTATGATAAAATAATTAATTGTATATGGAGACTACAAGAGGAAAAGCATAGATCAGGTTCAATCTTTGACATAATCCATTGATTAATAAGATAGTCAAATATTAGATCATTACATGACTTTGTATGCTTCTAGTAGTTTTATTTTAAATATGCACTCCAATACATTTAAATATTCCTTTAAATAGTTCATGCTTTTAAAGTTAACCATTGATCTTAATTTTTTGATATATAGAGCATTTGATTGTAATTGATTTCTATGCCTTGTGTATATAAAACCCGACCATTAATTTTCCATTTCAAAGTATGACATAAATTGTACATAACTGTAGGATTGGAAATAGATAACTGTAGGATTGGAAATAGTGAATTTTTATTTCCGTTTTTTATTCACGGTTTCTTTTCATGTAATTTTTTGTAATCTTGTCTCAAATAGCTATAAATTTGTACCTATATATGGAAAATATAGGTATAATTTGCAAATGAATATCAATTTGTGTATACTTTTTATCCTTTGCTAAGATGACAATAATAACCACAAGCTACACAAGAAAGTGAAAATCATATTTATTTTCAATTAGACACATATTACTGTTTAAAAGGGTAGAAATTATGATTTTTTTCAATTCACTTTACAATTTAGTCAATTGATTTCACATGAAAGCCAATGCATTTTCTAATAGAAATTATGATTTTTTGCAATTCACTTTACAACTTAGTCAACTGACACTCTGTAGTTGATGTCAACTCAACCATTCTATGTGCAAGTCATTTATGTCCATCAGACATGGGGATAAATAAGTGTAAGTGGGCCAGGCTCAATTCAATTCAAATGACGAAACTGGAATGTAGTGGGAATTGTATGAGGCATAATAAAGGATTACAGGACACTGGCAATAGTCAAAAACTAACAAAATAGACTAGACACAAACTTCCTGGACTCGTTATTTACATTGATTCAGGCACTTTGTTTATAATTTTTTTGTCCTAAGGTCAAATGTTTCTATTTTTCTAACTGAGCTTACTTCCTCATCATTTTTATATTACATCGTTATATTAAATTTAAATATAACAATAATTTTTTATGCTACTTCATACTATATTTAATAGCTTTCATTTTTGTATAGGCTAAGAAACCTATGACAATGCTTATGCAGTATGACATTGAACCTAAGCTGAATCTTGACATAAGAAAGCAACATGATATAATCATGAAATAAATAGTTCAGTTCTTTGTAGTTGTTTTCATTTTTTGTTTGTAAAAATTTAATAAGGTAATTTATGTGTTTGATGATTGTTTACAATATATTGCAAACCTTGCATTAATATGCAAACTTTCATAGCAAACTAGGGCCTTAGGTGAGCAACTCATTTAAAAAAAATTAAGTTGAATTGTCATTTTTTATTTGTAAACATTTAATAAGGTAATTTGTGTTGAATCTCTCTTGTGCTAATTTGTCCTTGATGACAATATGTTGTACTCTGGCATCTTGGTGGTTACTTACTCATTGATCTACTTTTCCGATTGGCATATTTACTTCACTTTTGATACTATATGTGGTGGCACTGATCTCTTGACTCCATGTGCAGATCTCAGTTAAGGAATTATGGTTACTGGTTCTTTGTTCCATTGATCAGGTGACATGTTTCTGGTTTAACAATTTTGTTTCAGTTATGCACTTAATTATATGACCTTGGCATGAATCAGTGTTCTACAAGTTGATATATTGTGGCTTGATTAGTCACTTGCATCTTGAAATTGTTAATGGTTTATGAGATGCAGTTTGCTTTTCAGTTTTAAGAAAACCCTATCGGGTTTCCTTAACCAACTGATAATGGCTTGGGCATATTTCATAAGATATTGTGTCATGGGCATATGGATTATGGTTTTTGGCATGCGTGAAAGGCATTTTGAATTTAGCATGAATGATAGTCTTTATCACTTCACAAGGCTTTGGATATTAGTTGGCATATCATTTGGCATTGAATATTATCTTTGGCACACTATATGGCAGTGCATATTATATTTCTATCGGGTCTTATCTTGGTTAATTAACAAGGCTTAAAAGTCGACAACAGAAATAATGCTTTTGAGTATTTTTATTTGTCACATTGTAAGTGACTTAGCCTTGATTTCTTGGGAATATAAATGTCAAAGGCAATCAAAATTTGGTTGTAATATTTGATGGCACCATATGGTCCTCATTTCATATATTCAACAATTGTTAAATGGTAATGAGTTTGTCGGCATGTTTTTGGACTGCTTTGGCCGCAGACTTCAAAGGTCATTATGAGTGTTTTGAATTATTGAGTTAGTCCTTTCAGACTTCAAACTCCATCAAATTTGCTAAAATTCATCAGTTGGTATGCGTGGTAAAGATTAGGGAAATCATTTTGTTTCTCTTGCTCGAGGGTCTTGAACCCTATTCTGGCCACCACCATGGAATCATACTCTCGGTCATTTCACTATGCATGTTGCTGATTTACTGATCTTTGACAGCGTATAGGAAAGATTGGAAGACCATGACAATGGTCGATTCACCTGTCAGTCTCTTGCCATCGGGTAAGAGCTCGAATGAGGAAGGAGCTCAGGCTGCTCAGTTACTTCGCAGGTCTGGTAAATGGTTGCATGACAAAATCTCTTCCAGGTATTCATCTTTTCAAATATTTTGCAGAACCGTTTCTTCTTGTTGGCACAAAATGTTGAAGACATGGGTTGGTTTCTTTTTGATAATGGTAAATGGGGTCTAGTTGTGTGTTTAGAATTGTTGCATGTCGACTTCACATGCTCAGAATTACATTTTACCATATCAGAATTATGTGATGGTGGTTTTTGTCTATGGGTAATTATGAAATATTTGAATCTCTTCAGTTTCTTACCTGGGTTCATTTATAACGGTTCTTGGATGCATTA
This sequence comes from Sequoiadendron giganteum, assembly GCA_007115665.2. Taxonomy (NCBI): domain Eukaryota; kingdom Viridiplantae; phylum Streptophyta; class Pinopsida; order Cupressales; family Cupressaceae; genus Sequoiadendron; species Sequoiadendron giganteum. The sequence continues at coordinate 508,192,989 of CM021105.1, forward strand.
TTTTGGGGCTGTTTCAATTTCACTACATTGTGAAATCGGTTACTTTAATATAGAAGCAATTTTTAGTTGCCATTGATCATGGTTTATTTAGATCTTATGCTGTTTTGGTTTTAGCAGTGCTTGTGCAGGCTGCTTGAGAGGACATGTTTCAGTCTGCCTTCTAAATTTGCATAATGCTTGGGTATTCCTGTCAGAAGAACTTCTTCATATTGATCTTTCCCTCATGGACACTGCAACACCTGGCATTGTTGGTCGATTGAAGTTTGGTAACCTGATAATCATCTTTGTTTTATTCTCTGAAAAATAAAAACGAGCAACTGTTGTAACCTTCCTTGAAGGAAATGATGTATTCTATAAAAATATGAAAACAAAGAGATTAGGGCTTTAACATGACTGAAAAGCAAAAAAAAATTATATAGCTGTGCTGGACTAATTTAAAAAAAAAAAAAAAAAGAGAGATAGGGAAAATTACTTTTTGCTGTAAAACTGGGAAAAACAGTGAGTTAACTGTTTTTGGAAAGGATCATGGAAAATGTATGAAACATAGTGTGAGAAAAACAAAGTGAGTACATATATCATTGAATATATTTTTGATAAAAATTAGTATTGAGATTGTAATTAAAAACTTAATGAGATTTTCCTCAAGTTGTCTTAAGGCTTGATAATGGGTGGAACTCTGAAGTGTCATTCTTGACATTTGATAAATCTACACATTGTTTGTCAAGAGGCACTTGACATAAATCTAGGAAACAGAGAGATCCTCTGTATCATTGTATGTTCTACTGAAAAACAAGAAAGGGGTTGTTGCTCAGAAATCAGCTAGGAGGCATTGTCAAAATGATTATTAAAATGAAAGCCTGAAAAAGGCAATAGGTTAAGGAGTGGTTTTTCTACCCCAGGAGGGTTTTCCACTCGACATATCTTGTGTCTATTTGAGTATCTATGGTTCATTTGATTCAGTGATTTAATGCTTTAAAATTCTATGTTTCACTATTCTGATTTCAATTTATGTGATTGCATTCAATACATGAATGAGTTTATCATTGATAAATGAGAGCATACATCTGGTTTATTTCAGTTTCAGTTAAATTTGGTAAAGAAGTTAATAACACTGATTCACCCCCCCTCTTAGTGTCTTTTCACTCCAACAATTGGTATCAGAGCCTAGGGTCCTCTGATAGGTCTTTCCAACCTAGGATTGATTTTGGCCTTGGAGTCTATTCAAAATGTCTCAAGCTCATGAAGGAACTTCGATGACTAGAGCTCCATTATTTGATGGAACTGATTATATTTATGGAAAATTAGAATGGAGACTTATTTAACTTCTATTGACCTCGATGTCTGGAGCATAGTATTGTTTGGGTACACTGTACTAGCTACTCTGCCTACTACTTTTGATGAAAAGAAAAGATATGAAAGCAATGCAAGAGAAAAACATGCTCTTATGTGTGCACTGACTAAAGATGTTTTCATTAAATTCATGCATTGCAGCTCTGCTAGGGAAATATGGACTAAACTTGAAACTATCTATTAAGGGAATGAAAAAGTAAAACAGTCTAAAGTCCTCACTCTAAAACACCATTTTGAAGAAATAAAAATGAGGGACGATAAAAAAGTGGCTGATTACTTCTTGAGAGTTGATGAAATTGTCAATGCCATGAAGGGTCTGGGAGAAGAAGTTAAGGAATTTTATGTTGTAACTAAGGTTATCAGAACCTTACCAACAAAATTTGAAGCTAAGGTTGCTACTCTAGAAGAGAAGAAACACTTTACCCAACTTACCCTTGACAGCCTACAAGGCACTCTGACTGCCTATGAAATGAGGATTAGTAAAAACAACACCTCTACAAAAGAAACAACATTTAATGCTGAAAGGAAAGAAAGGGATGAGCTCACTAAATCATAATTTTCTGATTCTAAAGAATCCCACTTTGTGAGGAAACTCAAAAAGGGTTTTGGAAAGTATAAGGGAAAACTTCCCTTCAAATGCTTTAACTGTGGCAAAATAGGCCACTTTGTTGCAAAGTCCCCCTATGGTGACACAAATAGTGATAACGAAAAATCTGAAAAATTGGCCAAGAAAAAGGCTTATAGACCGAAACAAAAATTGAATCTCAAAAAGAAGAAAATCTTGTTTAGCAAAACTGAAACAGACTCTGAATCTGAAGATTCTTTAGATGAAGAGGATGAAAATCTATTCATGGCTGAATTCATTCAACAAAATGAAACTAACATTAATGATGCTCAATATGGCAAAGTGGATTATGAAGGGGAATTGAAATGTGCTCTAAAAGAGCTAAGGAAACTTAAAAAACAAATGCGTGCTCAAGAACAAAATATTGCTCAAGATATTTCACAGGAGCAACTCATAAATCTTGTGATAGTCTCATTACAAACTCAACTTGAAGAATCCAAGAGAGTTGAAGATTGTCTTCGTATTGGCATAAGCTTTAAAAACCAAGAAATTCAAAAAATTGAACATGAGATTGTAGATCTCAGAAAGACTATTGAGAAATATGAGAGCACTCTAAAACTGAATGACATGCTCAGTAAACAGAAACTAAACAAGGAAAAAATTGGTATTGGTTTTCTGAAAGGTGAATGTTCAAATGACAGTGCAAAGAATAATGTTGTTGCTGGAAGCAAAAATATTGAACCCAAACATCCTGATAAGGATCATGTTCATCCTTTTAGGAACAACAAAATGGCTTATAATTCCAATCCTTTCTTTTATGGGTATTGTTACTTCTGCAACAAATTTGGTCACAAGGTGAAATCTTGCAGATTTATAAATCCTAGAACTCCTAGTTTTGGTTTTAGGCAGAATCATGGCTTTGGAAGAAAAATTAGATGCTTCACATGCAAGTCTTTGGGTCATTCTGCTAAACAATGTAATGTTGATCAGCAGAATAAACAACTGGAAACTATCAAGGTTTGGAAACCCAAAGCTGTCAACAACATAGAATAGACTATGTTAGTTCAAACTGCCTTCCACTCAAAGAAAAAGGACTTATGGGTCTTGGATAGTGGTTGTTCAAACCACATGATGAGTGACAAAGAAAAATTTACTAATCTAGAAGACTATGTAGGTGGATATGTAAAGTTTGGAGACAACTTTGGAATTCAAATCAAAGGTAGAGGTTCTCTTTTTCCGAATGAAGACACTCCTATTTACAATGTGTACTATGTAGAAGGATTAAAACATAACCTTCTGAGTGTCAGTCAAATCTGTGATAGTGGCTATCAAGTCCTATTCACTTCACAAGGGTGTGAAATTAAAAACAAGTTTGGAAAAGCTATTGCTACTGGAAGAAGGACTAAGAGAAATGTCTACAATTTACTTGACACTTCTAGAAATGAAAACAGTCAAGGTATGTGCTTAATGAGTCATGTTGAAGAAAGTTGGTTGTGGCACAAGAGACTAGGTCATATTAATTTTGACAATATGGTTAGAATTAGTAAAAATCATAATGTAAGGGGTCTGTCTATTCTGAGAAAGTCTGATAATGCTATCTGTAAAGAATGTCTCAAAGGAAAGAAAACTAAGGTAAGCTTTAAATCCAAGGAACATTCCTCTACTAGACCTCTACAAATTGTTCATACTGACTTATGTGGTCCTACAAGGACTAGCCATCAATGGTGAGAAATATTTCATGCTATTGGTTGATGACTACTCTCGTATGGTATGGGTTACCTTTCTCAAGAATAAATCAGAAGCTTTTGAACGTTTTAAAGTTTTTAGAAAAATGGTAGAAAGAGAGTCAGATTTGAAATTGAAATGTCTAATATCTGACAAAGGTGGTGAATTCACCTCATAAGAATTCATTGAATACTGTGAAAGATATGGCATAAAAAGATAGTATGCTGCTGCCATAACACCTCAACATAACGGGGTAGTTGAGAGAAAGAACATGACTGTAAAAGAGATGGCAAGGACTATGCTGAATGAAGCAAATCTACCAAACATGTACTGGAAAGAAGCTATTCATACAACTATCTACATTTTGAATAGATTCCATATCAGAGTGAAATCAAATTTCACTCCATATGAACTGTGGTATGGTAAATCTGCCTCAATTAAATATTTTAGAATATTTGGCTACAAATGTTTTATCAAGAGAGACGATGATAATTTAGACAGTTTTCAATCTAAGATAGATGAAGGTATCTTTTTAGGATACTCTACTCATAGCAAAGCCTTTAAATGCTTTAACAATAGGCTGAATAAAATTGTTGAATCTTTCAATGTCAAATTTGATGAAAATCTGCTTTTAGATGTTGAACCTATGCAGGATGTTGAGGAGGAAGAATTTGAACTTGATATAAATTTTGAAGGCTTTGAAACTGCAAAGCCTAAAACAAAATCAGCAAGCCCTAAACTAGCTAAAGCAAAAGTTGAAGATGCTGAAAGTAGATCTGAAAAATGTGTAACCAAAACTCCTTCAAAATCTCTTTCTAGAAACCATCCTAAAGATCTGATTATAGGAGATAAATCTGCAAGAGCTCAAACAAGGAAAATGACAGTTAACTATGATGAAATAGCTCACATAGCCGAACTTATTGCTTTTTGTTTAATCACTCAGTTTGAGCCAATTTTTTTTGATGAAGCTCTAACTGATGAATGTTGGCTTAATGCAATGCAAGATGAAATTGATCAAATTGAGAAAAATCAGACTTGGGAGCTAGTCCCAAGACCAGATGACAAAAATTTCATAGGAGGTAAGTGGATTTTCAGAAACAAACATGTTGAAAATGGCCATGTTGTTCACAACAAGGCTAGATATGTCTGCAAAGGATATGCTCAGCAAGAAGGTATTGACTTCGGTGAAACCTTTGCACCTGTAGCTAGACTTGAATCAATTAGAATTTTCTTGGCCTATTTTGTTTTCAAAAACTTTATACTGTATATCAAATGGATGTTAAAATTGCCTTTATGAATGGGTATTTGGATGAAGAAGTTTACATAGAACAGCCTGAAGGTTTTACTTGTAAAAACAAACCCAATCATGTCTACAGGCTGAAAAAGGCTCTATATGGCCTAAAACAAGCTCCTAGAGCTTGGTACTCCAGATTGGACAGTCACTTACTATCAAAAGGTTTCATTAGAGGAGTAGACAACAATCTTTATGTTAAAATTGAAGGGTCTGATATTCTAGTTGTTGAAATTTATGTTGATGATACTATCTTTGGCTGCAACAATATTGCTTTGAGTCAAAAATTCTCACAAATTATGGAATCTAAGTTCAAAATGTCCATGTTGGGATAACTGTCCTTCTTCTTAGGTCTTCAAATCTCTCAACTTGAATCTGGTATCTTTCTCTTTCAAACAAAATATGCAAGGGAAATGTTAAAAAAGTTTCAAATGGATGAATGTCATCCAGTTAGCACTCCAATGACTACCGACTATAAACTCATCAAGGTTGATGATTCTCCTGCTGTCAACCCAACTAACTATAGGTCAATGATAGACAACCTATTATATCTAACAACCTCAAGACCTGACATAATGCAAGCTGTTTGCATGGCTACTCGATTTCAATCATCTCCTAAGGAATCTCACATTAATGTTGTGAGAAGGATTCTTAAATATGTTCAAGGCACTATTGATTATGGACTCTGGTATCCAAGAAACAATGATTTTTCATTAGTGGCATATACCGATTCTGACTGGGCTGGTTGTCTGGATGATAGGAAAAGCACCAGTGGTGCCGCTTTCTTTCTTGGTGATTGATTAGTGGCTTGGCACAATAAAAAACAAGAATCTGTCTCACTCTCTATTGCTAAAGCAGAATATATTGCTGCCACTTCTTGCTGTACTTAGGTAATCTAGATGACACAAACATTATCTGACATGGGTATTGAAATCCCTAAACCTGTTTCTATTCTATGTGATAATACTAGTGCAATCAATATCTCAAAAAATCCTATAATGCACTCTCACACTAAACACATTGCTATTAAGTTTAATTTTCTTTGTGAAAAGGTGTTGGCTAACGAGGTTTCTGTGCAATATGTTCCTACACAAGCACAGGTTGCTGACATTTCTACAAAACCGTTGGCTAAAGATGTTTTTGAAAGACTTAGGTCTAGGTTGGGAGTTGTCTCTCAATCTCTGTTATCTTAAACAGTCTATCTTGGTGATAGGGGGAGTTGGTTAGCTCTTCCTGTAGCTCATACTTTGCTGCTCAAATGTTACATCTGCAGCTTCATGGAATTTAACTGTTAATTCTGGTTTATCTTTGTTGACTTCCCTTTATCCTTGTGACAAAAAGGGGGAGAATTATGAGCATTCAGATCCAATACTCTATTTTTGGCTTGGTGGCTCAATTTTTGCCATCAAGGACAAAGGGGGAGTTTATTGAATCTCTCTTGTGCTAATTTGTCCTTGATGACAATATGTGTTACTCTGGCATCTTGGTGGTTACTTACTCAGTTGATCTGCTTTTTTGATTCGCATATTTACTTCACTTTTGATACTATATGTGGTGGCACTGATCTCTTGAATCCATGTGCAGATCTCGGTTAAGGAATTTTGGTTACTGGTTCTTTGTTCCATTGATCAAGTGACATGTTTCCGGTTTAACTATTGTGTTTCAGTGATGCACTTAATTATATGACCTTGGCATGAATCAATGTTCTACAGGTTGATATATTGTGGCTTGATCAGTCATTTGCATCTTGAAATTGTTAATGGTTTATGAGATGTAGTTTGCTTTTCAGTTTTAAGAAAACCCTATCGGGTTTCCTTAACCAATTGATAATGGTTTGGGCATATGTCATAAGATATTGTGTCATGGGCATATGGATTATGGTTTTTGGCATGGGTGAAAGGCATTTTGAATTTATCATGAATGGTAGTCTTTATCACTTCACAAGGCTTTGGATATTATTTGGTATATCATTTGGCATTGGATATTATCTTTGGCACACTATATGGCAGTGCATATTATATTGCTACCGGGTCTTATCTTGGTTAATTCACAAGGCTTAAAAGCCGATAGCAGAAATAATGCTTTTGAGTATTTTTATTTGTCACATTGTAAGTGACTTAGCCTTGATTTATTGGGAATATAAATGTCAAAGGAAATCGACATTTGGTTGTAATATTTCATGGCACCATTTGGTCGACATTTCATATAGTCAACAATTGTTAAATGGTAATGAGTTTGTCGACATGTTTTTGGACTGCTTTGGCCGCAGACTTCAAAGGTCATTATGAGTGTTTTGAATTATTGAGTTAGTCCTTTCGGACTTCAAACTCCATCAAATTTGCTAAAAGTCATTAGTTGGTATGCGTGGTAAAGATTAGGGCAATTCTTTTGTTTCTCTTGCTCAAGGGTCTCAAACCCTATTCTGGCCGCCACCATGGAATCATACTCAATCATTTCACTATGCATGTTGCTGGTTTACTGATCTTTGACAACGTATAGGAAAGATTGGAAGACCATGATAATGGTCAATTCACCTGTCAGTCTCCTGCCATCGGGTAAGAGCTCGAATGAGGAATAAGCTCGGGCTGCTCAGTTACTCTGTAGGTCTGGTAAATGGTTGCATGACAAAATCTCTTCCAGGTATTCATCTTTTCAAATACTTTGTAGAACCGTTTCTTCTTGTTGGCACAAAATGTTGAAGACATGGGTTGGTTTCTTTTTGATAATGGTAAATGTGGTCTAGTTGTGTGTTTAGAATTGCTGCATGTCAACTTCACATGCTAACAATTACATTTTACCATATCAGAATTATGTGATGGTGGTTTTTGTCTGTGGGTAATTATGAAATCTTCAAATCTCTTCAGTTTCTTACCTGGGTTCATTTATAATGGTTCTTGGATGCATTATTTTGAGGCTGTTTCAGTTTCACTACATTGTGAATTTGGTTACTTTAATATAGCAACAATTTTTAGTTGCCATTGATCATGGTTTATTTAGATCTTATGCTATTTTGGTTTTAGCACTGCTTGTGCAGGCTGCTTGAGAGGACATGTTACAACCTGCCTTCTAAATTTACATAATGCTTGGGTATTCCTGTCAGAAGAACTTCTTCATATTGATCTTTCCCTCATGGATATTGCAACACCTGGCATTGTTGGCCGATTGAAGTTTGGTAACTTGATAATCATCTTTGTTTTATTCTCTGAAAAATAAAAACGAGCAACTGTTGTAACCTTCCTTGAAGGAAATGATGTATTCTGTAAAAAGATGAAAACATAGAGATTAGGGCTTTAACATGACTGAAAAGCAAAAACAAAATTATATAGCTGCGTTGGACTAAATTTAGATAGGGAAAATTACTTTTTGCTGTAAAAATGGGAAAAACAGTGAGTTAACTATTTTTGGAAAGGATCATGGAAAATGTATGAAACAGAGTGTGAGAAAAACAAAGTGAGTACATATATCACTGAATATATTTTTGATAAAAATTAGTATTGAGATTGTAATTAAAAACTTAATGAGATTTTCCTCAAGCTATCTTAAGGCTTGATAATGGGTGGAACTCTGAAGTGCCATTCTTGACATTTGAGAATTCTACACATTGTCTGTCAAGAGGCATTTGACATAAATCTAGGAAACAAAGAGATCCTTTATATCATTGTATGTTCTATTGAAAAACATAAAAGGGGTTGGTGCTCCTTGAGATTGGTGTCTCTAAAAAGAGGGGTTGGTGATCCTTGAGTTGGTGCTCAGAAATCAGCCATGAGGCATTGTCAAAATGATTATTGAAATGAAAGCTTGAAAAAGGCACCAAGTTAAGGAGTGGTTTTTCTACCCCAGGAGGGTTTTCCACTTGGCATATCTTGTGTCTATTTGAGTATTTGTGGTTCATTTGATTCAGTGCTTTAATGCTTTAAATTGCTATGTTTCACTATTCTCATTTCAGTTTATGTGATTGCATTCAATACATGAATGAGTTTATCATTGATAAATGAGAGCATACATCTGGTTTATTTTAGTTTCAGTTAAATTTGGTAAAGAAGTTAATAACACTGATTCACCCCCCCTCTCAATGTCTTTTCACTCCAACAATTTGTATGTTTGATTACTGTTTGTAAAATTTCCATAGTAAATTTATTCTTTTGTTGCATTCAAAGAATAGTCAGTCTCTTGGAAAGTGGTCCATAGCACTATATAGTTGCTTTTGTAATTTGATTATAGACTGACTATTCTTTAAATATAAGAAAAGAATTAAATCTACAATGAAACTTTTACAAACAAAAATAATAATTCAACTTATTTTTTTCTTTTGGGTATTGTTTTTTTGGGCCCTTATTTAAGGTCTGATAAGGCTTTTTTATCCTTTAAAGTGAAAAAAGTACCAAAATTGTTTTAGTTCAATCAATATATGGAACCTCTATTGCTGTTATCAATGGCACCAACAATGTTAATGCCCATTTATGAAAATAACATTATATTAATGAAATTAAAAATTACTTTGCAATTCATAAAATTTATTCTCTATCACATTTTTTCCCAAATAGTAACACTGTGAAACCTTTGCAAGAAACCCTAAGGATCAACCATCAATTTACCCAATATAATAGTAGTTTATGAAATAAAAATTATACATCATTCCATTGCAAAATATTTTGGAAACCCTAGTAATTAGAAAACATAAATATTTCATTGTAAAACTGTGCAAAATCCAAAATGGGCGCACAACTTTGTACCTATAAAAATCGTACAGATGTCAAACAACTCCATTCCAAGTACAAATGCCAAACAACTCCATTTTGAGCACAAACAAAAATAAAAAATGGCAGTAAATTCCACACAATACTCGTGCAAAAAGAGAAAGGATAAATTCCACATGAGAGAGGAGAAATGGCGAAGGAACATGGTCTCGGTGTGTTTTATAATGGTAGGAAACCCTAGCTTGCCCGAGTAACTCTCGTCCTCAACAACTTTGGCCGAACACAGATAAAGTGGGGCGAGCCACTTTTGTTTTAATTTTATATTTCAAGGTTCAAGTCGTAAACTATTCAACCAGAAGAGTTTCGACTGTAACCTTTCCGACCAAATAGAGACCACCACATTGCCACCACGTCAATGCCACATAGTTTCGGCCGAAACTCTCTTAGCAGAATCCTTTCCAGTCGAAAAGCTTTGTGTTTTTACCCATAATAGTTATATTATTAGCACATTGCTTATAAAAGCATGTAATAAGGTAATTCAAATCATTTTATAATGCCAGCACTTCGTGGGGCATAAAAGTCACCATTGAAGGCTTCTTTTAAAGTAAAGTAAATGACATTAAAGCCATATTGATGGCCAACTTAGTGGTGCATCTATTCTAATAGCAACTTAAGACACTAAATGGTAGTTAAAACTGTCAATGAATGCTCGTTAATCGACCATGGTATGAGCCGTATGGGAGTGGAAAATTAGTCTATTGGTCGAGTTGTTTTATGAGTCGATAGCTATATATTTGGAATGCTAATTATTAGCTATTGCACTTTTGGTGTGCAATGGAGTACGCCGAAAAATTGTATGGATATTTGATTTTGAGTAGACTTATTGGTTGAAATAGGGAATATATTACATAATATAAAAAGACAACAAATGAAATAAATTGAATGCAAATGATTATTTGCCTTATTTGATTTTGTGTAGGCGTATTAGTTGAAATAGAACAATATGTATGTAACTTATTAAAACAACACATTAAACATACTAAATGGAAATAGTATACAAAATAAAAGGAACTTAAAATTATGTGATATAAAAATGTAGAATAAGGATATATATACAATGATGAAATTCAAGTGTTTTTATGGATTGTTTAATGCGCATTACAAGAATGTATGCAATTGAATATAATGGTGGACCAAAACTGTGACATGGTCACATTGAACTCCAATGTACTATAATAAACAAAAGGTCTAGTTAGTATTTGAAAAACAAGTAATAGAAAATAGAATGTTGAAGTTGATATTCAAAAAAAAATATTAGTTACCTTTGGTAGAGTAGTTTGCAGGTCTTAGATAATGAGAACATAGTGTAAATGAGCAATGAAAGGAGCATGCACTAAAGGAAATAGAGAGATAATTTAATACAACAACTAAACTATATAAATATTGGTAGTGAAGTAAATAAGATAGTGACATGCCTGTAGTAGTTCAAATGCACTTCAAGTGTCCAAGGAGTTTGAATTTGGCATTGCTTTCAATCGATTCTCTTCATTTTTTCGACAAGCAACATATGGACAATTGTTTAATAAAATGCCTCATATGCAAAGTGAACCAATACACTTATAATAACAGTAAGTTCAGAGAACCATTTTTTTGAGAGAGCTCCCTTAAACCCCAACCCTATCAATGCGCCTACAAAGTACAGAGTGACTAGCTTTGCTAGGATCCTCTCTAGCTCTGCCTAAATGGGAGGTTTGGAACGGAGTATGGACATCCAACAAAACATAAAGGGCTGAAATTTTTTGTTAGATGGTACACGTGCCTATACATCTGATCCCATGAACTAGAATTATTGCAGAATGTGTACAAAATGGATTTGTTAAAGTAACCCGCTGTGGTCGACTATGGATTCCACATCCACTTCACCCCATCTAAGCAGACACCATTCAAGGAGGAAACTAATGGTAGAAGGATTATCGCGGTGGTCTCCTTTAATCACGTCATACACAACACCTCGCCCATATGCATCTTTGATTTCTAGGATTTCTTCATTTATGTCACAAAATATTTCGCAGAGTCGTTCATGTCCTTTCATAGCTGCAAAATAAAGAGTCATTATACTTTATCATCCTTTTCCTCTATCCATGTTTTCCTTTGGTCTTCGCTTGTTTACACATGGAAGCGTGGTGCAAAGCAGTTCGACCCTCCTCATTGCAAGCAAGTGGATCTGCTCCTCTCTCCAAGATCTTTTTCACACCATCTAAATTGCCTTCATAGGAAAACTTACGCAGAAGCATGGCAAAGTCCACCTCATCAAAACAAGTCTCTAGTGGTTCTTGAGAAACCAACAATAGCTTCCCCATTAGTTTTATGTTATATTTTTTAACGGCCATATCCACAGGGCTCATCCCATCATTGTCTTTGCAAGTAATCATCTTCGCCCTCTTTAGGTTAACTTTAGAGACATCTTCACTCCACACTGTATCGTTGTCCCCTCCCCCAGTCAACACATTGACAATACCTTCATTCCCTCTCTCAACTGCATAGTGGAGGGGTAGGCGACCTCTTTTGTGTCGAATAGCCGGGCTACCCCCGTATTCAAGAGCTATTGGCACATGCTTACATCAACATCCTGACACGCCCAAGACAGAGCAGTCAATCCTTTTTCATCATCTGCAGTGGCTAATTATTCTTTTGAATGATATTTGTCAAAAAGACTTCTCACAATTTCTTTTCTCTCTAACATAACTACATGGTGTAGATGAAGGCGACCTTCATTGTTTGGACTAAGCATTCTCAATGGAAACCAGTTTTATTAAAATTAATTTTACAAAAAAAACATATGATTGAATTGAATGGTTGTTTATAATTGTTGTGTTGTAACATTTATTAGGTTTTGGTTCTACATTTTTGTGTTCTATTCAAATTCTTATGCTTGCATTATTATCACATTTGGTCAACAGTCCTTGTCATTTGGTCTATTTCATTCGATATGACATGGATGACCTCTTGTCCACACAATCTATTTGTTGGTTGTTGAAAATTTCGACTATCTTTTGACTCGTTTTATTTTTAAAAAAATAATTGAAGGTATTAATCTTCCCAATTCCCCCCCAACAAATCATGAATGGTCACTTTGTAGATGACTCGTTTCTTACTCTCTTAAAAGAAGATAATGCCAAACAAGCTCTTTAATGCATTTATGCCTTTTTTTAGCCTTTAGTTCAAGTACTAAGTGACAAATATATCAACGTTATTAACAATACTTTCTTCCCTAGCCTACTTGGTTCAAGTATTCAATGACCAAAAAATTCAGTGCTATTGACAATCCTTTCTTATCGAGCCTATATGGCTCAATTATTTTGGTTGGACATGAATTGATCATGGAAAGACTTTTAGATTTCTTCACATCCCCTTTTCCTTTCAAGTTTCTCCCTCCACATGGCACATTATTATTAATCATGTTAAGAGAAAATTATCTTATTTAATCACCAAACCTCTTTCTCTTGTAGAAAATTTTAAGGTTTGTTCTAAATTTTTATCGGCTAGGTCCATCTAAAGGTTAGTATAGTATGAGAAGGACGATTTCAATAATAACAAAAACTAATAATAGATCTTTTTCAAGGACCACACAATTTTTCTTTTGTCTTTAATGGAGGCCAAAATAAAATGCAACCTCTTCAATCAATATTTTGAATCATTTTAGATACTTGTTGATTCTATTCTTTAGAAATTCTTAAAAAATTGGGCTTAGGTGCAATAAAAGTTTAGTACAAAGATTGGAAATTACCATTTTGTAACTACAAAACTCACAACGAATATTCATAGCTCTCCTCACATATGGATATGGTGCAAAAACTTAATGATAAAAGGGCCCTATGGTTCTCAACTAGTTAATAGCAATATATATTTTAAATTATTTAGACATCCATTCTTGAACCAAAGCTTTCTCACTTTTTTCGTGCATTCTCTACCACGATATTCTCATTGGATGTAGATTGATGCCCATAGGAGTTGCAAGTCCTCGCCCTTTTTGTGGATAGTAAGAAATATAGACTATTTACAATATATAAATTTTATTTGCCATTCGGAAATACAAATTAAATTTAGCTCTTTTTTGAGCTTTTGTTGGTATTCACTTCTCTATGTATATTAAGTCAATGATTTAATCCAATGTTCTCTCTCCCCTTCTTCCTCCCTTTATCTCTTCCTCTTTCATTCCCTATCTCTCACACTCTCTCCATTGAATCCCTAAATTAATTAATATCTTCTCGATTTAGAGATTTTTTTCAATTATGTTAAGATCATTTGAAGCTATCACTTCTCAATTGACTCACCAATTGACCTCGTGTACTGCACAAATATATGAAAAAAAATACCAAACATTTCTCTAATTGAATTTCCACACCTCCTCCGCATACCCATTGCACACCAAGGTGCAATTGCTAATAATTATGATTACAATACTATGTGTACAAAGACAGGTGCTGATAATAGGTGTGCCTAAATCTAATGTAATCCAATTGTTTCCATAGAAAACAAGCTGTAAAAATTAATTTAATGCTATAAATGAAAAGACGGTGTTGACTTCTTCTGCCAGCCGCATTGAAGGGGGGTAGCATATATGTACGAGGATTAAATGCGGGAAGAGGCAGACGAATACAAGGAAAGAGTAAAGTATAGGTAGAGAGGATGCACGACTTTTGCTTTACATTCCCGTGTGGGGCGCTGGTTGCGATTGGAGGAGTGGTGGGGTTCATGAGAAAGGGAAGCGTCACCTCCTTGGCTGGAGGCCTTGGAGCGGGCCTACTCCTTCTCCTCGCTGCCCAGATTAGTCTCAACAC
>CM021105.1:508209312-508283243 GCA_007115665.2 Sequoiadendron giganteum
GTGGCTTCTTATTGGCGTGCATAAACGGCTGCAGGATGTCAGGATGTGATTCTTGTTTCACGAGGCAAGAGAGCGCACTAATTTTAAAGAGGCTCTGCAGACTGTCAGATGGCTCGAGCAGTTGGCAATTGGAGTGCATGCAGAGAGACACACGTAGGTTTCCAAGGCGAGCACGAGCAAGAAAGGCAGTAAGAGGGGAAGTTACAACTGTGGGAGATGTGGGTTGGCCAAAAAGGGCCATGTCTGCGCCGACATTGACTCCAACAATACTCCCATCAAGAGAGATGAGCTCCTTTCACCACAATGCCAATCTCAATCCCAATCCCAATCGGATTCGGCAAAAACAGGGTTCCTTGACAGGGCTGGCTGTAGCCGTAAGCAACCTCTTGTCAACACTCCCTCTCATTTAATACTGTTCCCCATCCTGCATTTCGCCTTGCTCGCCAGACGAGCTCTGTGTGCGGAGAAAAGAGGAGTCTCTCCATGCCTAGAGATGGCGATGGGAAATTTTTTGTTGATGTAAAGTTTGCTTTGAAGTGTGCCATTCTTCTTGTTCCATATCCATATTATTTTTCAATTTAGATGTTCTCTGAGCGTTTCATTCTCTTTGGTTTACAGTTGGCTTCTATATTTTCTTTTGGTCAGTTGACACTAATATAAATTTGATTTCAGGTTTGACATCTATTTTGGCAAAGAAATCTGCCTCAATCATGATTACAGTATGTGTAGTTTAGGAGAACTTTTTGATTTCTTACTTGCCAGAATCATTTGTCATGATGGGCCATATAGACTCCAATGTCATGTGCAATTACCCTAGCAGCAGATATAAGTAACTGCGCTGTAGAATCGATCAATTTCATGGTGCTCTGTTTTGACAAGAACTATAGCAGCCATACTATTAGCTGCGGACCTTTTTCTTATTCCCGAGCCTCCAAGATGGCTGGTGAGTATTCTTGTTTATATTGGGGTGTTCCATCATAACCATGACTCAAAGCAGCTTTTGTCAAATGGATAGATGCATTTTTATCTGGTTATTTGTACATGAGCTACAGCATTAACAATCTCCATGTCATTTGCAACGAATTTGTTCCTTCCTCTGTCAGACTTTGTTCAAAGCCACACGTGCCTTCACATTCAATTTGCTTACTACTATGCTTTGATAGATTTTTTCCAAGCATCCAAAGCTTGTTCGAAAGCATTTATTTTAGGCTTTTAGCCATAGAAAGGCAGTGAACTGTTTGATAATATGAAAAATCTGGTAGCATAGACAAGGCAGTGAACTGTTTGGGAAAATGCCTCAAAGAAATGCGGTCTCATGGTGATGGGATGCCATGACAAGCCATAGACAAGGCAGTGAACTGTTTGAAAAATTGCCTCAAACAAACGTGGTCTCATGGTGATGCAATGCCAGACAAGCAATGCGAAAATTCCTCAAAGAAATGTGGTCTCATAGTGATGGAGGCATTTTTGCAAATAGTTCACTGCGTTGTCTACGCTACCACAATTTTCATACATGTCTACCAAAGATTTTTATCAAACAGTTCACTGCCTTGCTGCTATGGATAAAACTAAAAGCCTAAAACAGGTGCCAAACAGTTATGTTGAAAGCATATAGTTTATGGGTAACAACATATTAGCAGTATATTCACCCTACATGTATATTACATGTGGACCTCTACGAATCTTTGTCTCATCTTGATCTAATTGAATGGAAGACAAATATCAATTAAGTTTGACCTCTAAATTAACAAACAACTCACAAACTCTTCACTTTTAGGATCAAACAAACCCAAATCAATATTTACTGAACTATTTTTTTTGGAAAAACACTATCTATTGAAATTCTCAAGCATTTATTGATTAAAGGTTTCACATTATATTGCAGCCTCCTCCTCTGTATTTAACATTAAAACTGCTATTAATCTAAAATGTATTGTAACTTCTGATATCTGATTACTAGCCTTTGATTTATCACTCATTAACAATGTCATTTCTATGTATTTGCAGTTACCATCACAGCTCTATACGTCCATGGTAAGACTTGTTTTACTTTACCCATTGTTTCTATAGGTCAAAGCATCTCTGAAAATCAAGATCTAATGTATTCTGTATGTTATATTTTTCTTTTTCATTATATTTTTATTCATGATATGTTTATTTGTTGATTTGCATTGCAGGTTTTTGATAAGCAGAGGTTCATCAGCGGTGCCAAACTTGAGAAAAGACTTCGGCAGTTGATGGAGCCAAAAAAGCATTGGAGATGTGTAGAAAGCTAGAAGCGATCACTTCAATGCCTGGTACTGTATTACATAGTAATCCTGCTTTTAAGTTAAGTTTTTTTTGGTTAAAAGGAAGTCCGAACATCTAAATTACCTAAGACACACTTACGCTGAAGCAATATTCAAAAGAAAATTTGTATAGAGTGATGCACATAAAGATAGCTGCACTGCAGTAGAACACTATAATAAATTCACAAGTTTTATGCACTGCATGCTTTAAAAACAATATGATTATCTATCTCCTCTAACTGCATCTTCCTTAAAATTTCTGATATTGATTACATCTACTTTTTCTTTAACTATCTGGTTGCATCTGCATACAATGTCCAAGAGTTACTACAGAAAGTGAAACAATTACTTTTCCATACATAAATGCTCACTGATTTACAATGAAATTTACCCGTTATGATCAGGAATAGCAACCCTGTCACATTCGACAGTCCCATGTGTTGAGAGTTAAGATGAGTGGCTTAAAATGAAGATTTGATGTATATAATTTCTAATGCTGCATAAGATCTGGTGTGAGCTTGAATGACACCACCTTCAATTCTTTTACAATATTTTGGTTCAATAGAACTATAGGTATTGTATCTGTGAAGGTAGACTAATGAGCCTGTTAAAGTGTTTGTATATCATGGCATTCCTAATCATCAAACAGTTAAAAAATAAAAGATGAATTTATTGCAGTTATATTTATTTATCAATCATTTTTATGCATGAATGAGATGGAAGATTAATGTTGACAGCTTTGATTATTAAATAGAGCATTACCTTACTGTAAATTTAAGAAGCTAATTGGGTGTTACTGCTGGCCATCAAAATTGAATTAATACCATGGCTGGAGATAAATTTACAGTTCCCATCTCTGTTAATCAGCCTTCAGGATATAATCTTTCGTTTAGATTCTACAAATGTTAACATAAATGCCTAAGAAAACACACAAAACTATGTAATATTGGAGGCGACTTGCTGATGGGAATGGGTATTAGAAACCTAACAGGAGACTGCACTGATCTCTGTGCTGGGCTTAGTATGGAGTTCACTCAAGGCTTTAATAGTCAATATCTGTAGCTTAATACAATATCTATGCCTTGAGGACTTTTGTAAGCCTTACCAAAGACAGATCCAACTCATTCTATTTGGAAGTTTGTTTCATACATCATGTGTTCTTACAACTCATCATTTGTCTAACAGTCTCTGTGATGATCAAGGGCTGTTAATCTTTTTTTCATTACGCTTTTGTCCATTTGTGTAAATATTTGTCATGGAGATGCTTCTCATGGGGATTCCTTCCTGGCCACTCATAAAATATTGGTGATAAATACAAAATTGAAATTTTGTCATAAAACAGTGTCCTTCCAATAATCTTAAACCCATCCATCTATTTCATATTAAATGCACATTCACATACAGGCAGACAGGGGCTGGAATATTCCCTAACAACAACAGAAAGAAATAAAACATTAATTCAAGTGTTACCCACAGAACTCCTTACCAAGTTTATACATCAAGAGATTTGGCAAATGTCTTCCTCTGAAAATTTTGGTTCTAGTTTATATGTCATGGATTCTCAGAGCGGGAAGATGAAAAGACTTAAAAATTGTATAAAAGTGAGGACATAATACATGAGTTTTGCATTCAACTGTTTGGATAAATTTTCTCTGACATCTTTTGTTTGTAATTATTCTGATAGTGGATTTTCTTTTTTCCAATTGACAGTGGGCAAAGATGCATTAGATATTTGTCTAGACCAAATAAGGAAGCTCTGTGACAATTGCAGCAGTTTGCAAGGTTTTTTAGTTTTCAATGCTGTTGGAGGAGGTACTGGGTCTGGACAGGATCCTTACTCCTGGAACATCTTTCTATTGAATATGGACGAAAATCAAAGCTAGGATTTACTATATATCCTTCCCCTCGGGCATGGTTCCTCCTATACCATCTTACATCCTATTTAAGCTAAGCTGTTTGAATCTTTAAGAAAACATTAAATCTTATATGTATGTGCTTATTTGATTTTTAGATTATTACTAATGAACTTGTTAACATCATCAGACAACAATATACCTTGTTTCACGTGTGATGTAAATTACTCTATTCTGTAGTGAAACCTTCAGCTGCCACTAAAAATAGTGAACAATAAACAATAAAACTGCAAAAAAGATACATATTTCCAAACTTTAGTAGTATCAGTTCTTTGTTGACTTTGTACTTGCTTTTGTAGGGAGAAACAAAGACAAAAAACAAACACAACAAATTGCTACAACACTACAAAACCTTTGTTTATTCAACCTAACTTTTAAACAGTTACATTAAGCCTCTATAAATAGAGGTTGAGGATCAGCAACAACTAAAAATATCATGCATGGAAGATTACAAAACTGCAGAGTATCATGCAGTTTATTTCATGCAAACATGTAGTTTCTCCTAATCTATGCAAATCTAGACAGTAGTTTATATTTCCTATTTTTTCCTATGCATGCCAACTGGGAGAAATTACTGCTTATTCCAACATCTTTGTTCTTAATCCCCACGAATTGTTAGTGTTTTAAAGATCAGATAATACAACTGAAAGCACTCACAAAATTGCAACACATAAGACAATAAACACAGCAAGATACCCTGGGAAAACCCTCCTCTTGAGTGAGAAAAACCCAGCAAATATTTCTCTTCTATAATGAAGGAACAAGAGCAGAAATCTGCTTACAACTCAGGCCCAGCACAAGGCCGAATTTGATACAATGAATACTAGCACCTCTCCTAGATGCGAATATGTTTCTCCTTGAAATCGGCCTGCTGCTGCAAGATGAATAGCTGCTGCTCAAATGCGAACTTCTGCTTGTATGCGAATTATGCTTGATGAACTTGATGTACAAATGAACAAAAATGACCTTGTATTTATACAAAATGAGGTGACCCTTCAAGTAGGTCGGCCACCTTTAATAAATAAAGAATTACAAAATAGCAAGGTAGGTCGGCCTCACTTGGAATATTAAATTACAAAATAATCTCAATGACGGTCAGCCTCATACATTGAATCAAACATGTATAGATTAAATAGCCGTAGGCTATCATTTAATTTAATATAACTTGATGTGATTGCTGGAAGAAGCAGCCTGATGCTGCTAATAACAACAACACTCCCTCTTAGCTAGGGATGATACTTCCAGCTGCACAAAACATATCACCTCATTGTGATAAAGGAGCTTATCACCTTCATCGGGAAAGCATATAAGATATCACCTCATCGTGATATCGGATATCACCTCATCATGATATCAACCATCATGGTTGCCTCCATAGATGGTATGTACAAGTGCTCATCACTCAATGTGATGTTGTCACCTCACCGTGACTTTCACCATGGTTCTCCCAGAGGGTGAAACACAAGTACAAGAAAATCATCATGGACTCCCTCACATGATGCTGTTATAGAGTCACACACATGACATCCACCATGGCTCTCCCAGAGGGTGGAAACAAGGGATTTCACCTCAAACTTCTCCTGAGAGAAGAACCCATAGCCAAGGGATTTCACCTCGAACTTCTCTCAGAGAAGAACTCATTACCAAGGGATTTCACCTCAAACTTCTCTCACAGAGAAGAACTCATTAAAGAGGATCATTGATACTGAGACTCCTTCTTAGTCAAGGCTGCATTCTCCACCATACCAAGCTTTTCTCGAAAATACACAAAATTTATCTTGGAGAGGGGCTTGGTGAGAATGTCTGTGGTCTGCTCATCAGTGCTGATATACCTCAACTGTATAGCTTTCCTCAATACCATATCTATGATATAATGGTACTTGATCTCAACATGCTTTTTTCAGTCATGAAACACAAGATTGACAGAAAGCTTCACACAACTCTGGTTATCACAATGAATGATAGTGGGCTCCATTGATTGTCCAAACAATCCTGCTAGGAGCTTACGAAACCACACTGCTTCATGAGCTGCCAAACAAGCTGCAATATACTCTTCCTTGGCTGTACTCAATGCTACTAAAAACTGCTTCCTGCTGCACCAAGATATCATAGCAGATCCCAAACTGAAGCAACAAACAGAGGTACTCTTTCGATCAGTAACACTCCCAACCCAATTAGAATCAGTAAAACCATGCAACACCAAATCCACACTTGTAGAATATCTCAACCCATATCCAACTGTGCCACGCAAGTATCTCAGGATATGTTTAGCTGCAACAAGATGTATCTGCCTTGGTTCACACATAAACTGGCTAAGTGCACTCACTGCATAACAAATGTCTGGTCTAGTGTTAACTAGATACATCAATGAACCAATCAGCTGCCTATACATCGTAGAATCCACTAGTTTTGAAGTAGCTGCAGCCTCCTTCAACTTGTGTAAGTTAGTCTCCATAGGTGTAGACATAGGTTTGCAATCAATCATTCCAAACCTCTTCAGAATGTCAATGGTATACTTCCCTTGACTTAGAATCATCTCATCTGGCTTTTGCCAAACTTCTAAGCCAAGAAAGTAATGCATGAGACCAAGATTCTTCATTTCAAATTTGGAAGCTTACTCCTTGCATTTGAGAATGAGGTGTTCTTCTCCAGTAAGAATCAGATCATCAACATACGAAACCAAAATCAATGCTTCACCATTAATTACCTTGAAGTAGAGCTTAGAATCTGCATCATTTTTTGAGAAACCCAGACTCAATAGGTAACGATCAATCCTTTTGTACCAAGCACGAGGAGCCTGCTTAAGACCATACCATGCCTTCTTCAGCTTGCAAACATGAGACTCCTTCCCATGTACCTCAAATCCATCGGGTTGCTCAATGTAGACCTCTTCTTCTATTACACCATTCAGAAAGGTTGTCTTTACATCCATTTGGTGAATCTTCCATCCTCTAGATGCAGCAATAGCAATAATGGTTCTAATAGAAGTATAACAAGCCATAGGAGCAAAGGTTTCTTCATAGTCAACTCCCTCTTTTTGTGAGAACCCTCTTGCCACAAATCTTGCCTTGTACTTTTCAATGCTCCCATCTGCCGCATGCTTGATCTTGAAGAGCCATTTAGAAGATACCACAGATTTGCTTTCGGGTCTAGGAACGATATCCCAAACATCATTCTTAAGTATGGATTGATACTCCTCAGTCATAGCATCTTTCCATACTTATTGATTAGAAGCTTCCTCAACACTGGAAGGCTTTGACTCAATAATCTGACTCATTAGTGCCACATAACTGGAGAACTTATTAGGTCTCTTACTTTCTCTAAAAGTTCCTCTTGGGCCTGCAAAACTTTTTGCATCCTGCATTATTTTCCTGGCCCAAAGAGGTTTCTTCCTTCTAATCACAATATCTGTAGGCCCATCAGTAGGCTCCAAGGGCTCAGCTAGATCATCATCTTCTTTAGGTTTTGGAACCTCCTTCTGATTCTCAGGAACATGATCAACTTCCATATTTTGAGGAGGTTCTTCTTCATCGATCTCCATATGAGTGCCCTTGGATCTTCTAAATGCAACATCTTCCTCAAATGTGACATCTCTACTGATCTCAATAGTCTTCTGACCCGAGATGTAGATTCTGTAGCCTTTTGATGTCTCACTGTAGCCCACCAGAATTCCCTTCTTCCCAGAAGGTTCCAACTTTGTTCTCTTTCCCTTTGGAATATGAACATACATTGGACACCCAAAGATCCTCAAATGACTGACTTCAGGCTTCACCCCTGAGAATGCTTCTTCAGGAGTTATATTCTCCAAGATTCTGTGGGGACTTCTGTTCTGCACATAGACGGCTGTCCTAGATGCCTCAACCCAAAGTGAGGTTTGCAGGTCTTGATCATGTATCATTGCTTTGACTGCTTCCACACTAGACCTGTTCTTTCTTTCAACAACACTGTTCTGTTGAGGGTTATAAGGAACACTGAACTCCCTCTTAATCCCTACTTCAATACAAAAATCACGGAAGATGCCAAAAGTGTACTCTCCTCCGTTATCGGATCTCAAAACCTTGATCTTTTTCCTGGACAAATTTTCCACCTGTGCTTTGAATTCTTTGAATCTTTCTAATACCTCCTCAGATTCTTTAGATCTCAAGAAATAAATCCAAGTCTTTCTAGAGTAGTCATCAATAAAAATAATGTAATACAAGAAACCACTAGAAGATGCAACAGACATTGGACCACATAAATCAAAATGAATGAGATCAAGAATACATTTAGATATACTTTCTCTACTATGAAATGTACCTTTTGTATTCTTTCCCAAGGTGCAGCCTTTGCATGTACCTTCATGTTCCTGGTTGAATTTCTGAAGGCCAGTGACCATCTTCTCCATGATAGGCAATGCTTGAAAGTGAATGTGAGCCAATCTTTGATGCCAAAGGTCACACACACTAGAAGAGTCATGCACTAGAGCCTGAAGGGGGCAAGTGCATAGCCTATAGAGACACTCATGTCTAACTCCAATTACTCGAGCAGACTTGATGTTGGAGTTCTTTGCCCATATAAGAACTTTGCCTTCAGAAAAAACAACTTGATAACCCTCGTCTTCCAAAGCTGAAATGGAAACAAGATTTCTCTTTATGCCTGGAACAAATAGCACATCATTCAACTCCAAAGAAATGCCGGAATCTAAGTGAAGAGAGGAGTTCCCAATTCCTTTCACAGAGTAACTAGCGTCATCTCCAATAATGACTTGATCACTGGAATCTGTCTTAATCAAATTTGATAGATGCTCCCTAAATCCAATGATGTGGCGAGAGGCACCACTATCTATCAACCAAGTGTTGGTGTCGGTGGTTGTATTGCTTGACAAGGCTGAATAGAACAGATATTCACTTGAATCCTTTTGTGGAGAGATTTCTTCAACATTTGCAATGACAACCTGCTGCTTAGGCCTGGAAGGACATTCCCTTGCAAAGTGACCATACTTGTCACATCGGAAACATTGAACTTTGGATAAGTCTCTCCTCTTCTTGAAGGAAGGAGTACCATCATTTCCATTATCTCGATTCCTCTTGAAGAATCCTTTCTTCAACGAGTGAGAGGCGAGAACATGTATATCTTCATTCGTTGAACTTTGACCAACGCCTCTAGCTGCCAACCTTGACTCCTCTTGAATGCAATCGGCCGTCAATCGATCAAACTTGGGAAGTTTAGATCTTGCACTGATCCCTTGGATATAGGACTCCCATGATAACGAAAGACCATTGAGTGCAAGCATGGTTAAGTCTTTGTCATCAATCATGTGGCCAATTGTAGAGAGCTGGTCTCTCAATTCTGCAATCCTCATGAACTAAGCAATCACTGTTTCTCCTTTCGCCATCTTCACATGGTGTAGTTGTTGCTTCAGTGCAAGTGCCCGGTTGGTGTTGTTGATTTCGTACATCTCTTCCAATGTTTTGAACATGTCCCTTGCTGTCTTAAGCTTGGAGACAATCAAAACAATATGATCTTTAACGGAATCAACCAACATCTTCTTTGCCTTGGTGTCTTTCTTCCTCCACTGCAACTTCTCTTCTTCCTCCTTAGGTTCGGGGACTTTGGTTTCCACAAACTCAGCCAAATCATTCCCTTCCAAGGTGAGCATGATCCTGAACCTCCATGATGTGTAGTTAGAAGCTCCTTCGAGTCTATCCTCAATTTTCAGACCATTTACCATCTTGACTAAAATAGAGATAGATAGAAAAAGAGATTAAGGAGAATGCTGCAAAACAAATCTGATCACGATCTTCTTCAAACCCGTTCTAATACCATGTTAGTGTTTTAAAGATCAGATAATACAACTGAAAGCACTCAGAAAATTGCAACACATAAGACAATAAATACAACAAGATACCCTGGGAAAACCCTCCTCTTGAGGGAGAAAAACCTAGTAAATATTTCTCTTCTATAATGAAGGAAAAAGAGCAGAAATCTGCTTACAACTTAGGCTCAACACAAGGCCGAATTTGATACAATGAATACTAGCACCTCTCCTAGATGCGAATATGTTTCTCCTTGAAATCGGCCTGCTGTTGCAAGATGAATAGCTGTTGTTCAAGTGCGAACTTCTGCTTGTATGCGAATTATGCTTGATGAACTTGATGTACAAATGAACAAACATGACCTTGTATTTATACAAAACGAGGTGACCCTTCAAGTAGGTCGGCCACCTTTAATAAATAAAGAATTACAAAATAGCAAGGTAGGTTGGCCTCACTTGGTATAATAAATTACAAAATAATCTCAATGAGGGTCAGCCTCATACATTAAATCAAACATGTATAAATTAAATAGCCGTAGGCTATCATTTAATTTAATATAACTTGATGTGATCGCTGGAAGAAGCAGCCCGATGCTGCTAATAACAACATGAATACGTGTTTGGGTATAAATAAATCAATGAGTGCCCCAAGTGTGGTATTGTGAAATCCCAAGACAGCTGTGTATGGTTGAGACTGCATTTCCAATAGTGTACCCTGGAGACAATTTCCCTAATGCATTTCATTTGGAGCAGTATGTCCCCTATTTATATGAAGTTGTGTTTGTCATAACAGTCTGAGGTCATTCCTCATTTAGGGTTCAAGTTTTCTGTTTTTGTTTTAATATCAATACTTACCTTGAGATGCACTCCCAACAATTTTCAAATTATATCTCTTAAAACATTGTAAAATTTCATAGGAAAATATAGACAGGAAGCAGAAAGTAGGGTTTTACTATTGCCAGATTTAGTTTATGAAGGGACTTGTTGTGACCTTTTCACACATCGCCCCATTGCAAATGGAGACCCTAGTAGTTTTCCCTCTGAGCTTTCTGCCTTTGCGTTTTGGTCGTTTGGTTGGGTACTTAGAATTTGAATTTTTTGAAGGGTCACCCGAAGTCAAGAAATGATTGTGAGCTAGAATTAGTGCACGAACGTCGCCAAAGTATTTAGAAGGCCTTGTGGACAAAGATTGACTGTCATTTCAGTCAATTCTGACACTTCCTAAATTTTAGGGTTTTCACCCCAACCCCCTATATTTTAGGAACCTTTTTTTGGCATTTTTAGCCCATTCTGGATTCCCTATTTTTTAGGGTCTATTTTTAGAAAGTTTCTATTTTTGGAAAAATTTCTATTTTTGGCAGGGTTTCTATTTTTGGAAAATGTGCAAGTCATGGCTATGTTGGGATCAACTCCAGAAACCTCTGAAATGGAAAAATTTGAAAAATCTAAAAATTTGCCTAAGGCATGGACAGGCAGGTGCTAAATTCGCCCAAGCATGAAGAAACCAAAAATGGCATGGACATTGGACAAGTCCGCCATTGGCAAGAAGAAAAATGGCAAAGCCACAAGGAAGTCCGTCCCAAAAAAATGGCTAAGTCTAAGCCAAGTCCGTCCGCCCTTGCATGGATGGCATGGAAACATGTGAAGTCTGCTCCAAGGTGTTGGGAGATGGCATGGAGACTAAGCAAGTCCGCCCCAAGGTGGAAAGATGGCTAAACACACTTGAAGTCCGCCATATGTCAAGTGGCAAGACAATGATGAAGTCTGCCC
The DNA here is from genome assembly GCA_007115665.2 of Sequoiadendron giganteum. NCBI lineage: Eukaryota > Viridiplantae > Streptophyta > Pinopsida > Cupressales > Cupressaceae > Sequoiadendron > Sequoiadendron giganteum. The sequence continues at coordinate 508,221,078 of CM021105.1, forward strand.
AGCCTAAATGAAAATGGCACAAGGTATTGCCAAGTCCGCCCAGCATAAAATGAAGTTGGCACAAGCCACAAGCAAGTCCGCCATATGTCAAATGGCTTGTGACATGATGAAGTCTGCCCCAAGAAGGTTGGAGATGGATTGGAAGTAAAGAAATTCACCCAAGATGTTGGGAGATGGCTCAAGACTAGGCAAAGTCTGCTCCAAGAAGGTTGGAAGTGGTAAATTACAAGAGAAAATTCGCCATATGTTAATTTAAATGGCAAATGGTTAATAAAAGTCCGCCCCAAGCTTGGTAAAATGGAAAAATCACAAGGCAAATTCGCCTAGGCCTTGAATGGCATGAAAAATACTTGGAGAAGTAAAAATTGAAGTGTTTGCCTAAGTGTGAAGTTGAGGAATAAAATTTAAAATTTTGCCTAAGTCCAGACATCTAAAAATTAAAATAAAATCAACTGGCATGTCTTGCAATGAGGAAATTTGCCAGAAGTAAAAGATCATGGCAAGATTGACAAAGGTAAAAAATTTGCCTAAGGCACGGAGCAATTTGAAAAGATGAAATTTAAATTTGCCTCTGGATTAAAAAAATAATTAAATACCATGATTTAATTATTTTAACGAACGGGTTGGAAACAACACATAAAATATTATTTTAATATTTTATTTTCCAAAACCATTTAATGAGAAAATTCGAATTTTCTCTAGGCAATTTTTTGAAAGAGGAAAGAAAAGAAGGACTTCACTGAGCTGGCGTCGAAATTAGAAACTTTCTTTACCGACTGATGCTGAAGATGGAAATTACTATTTGAAAGAGAAGTGCCAGCCAAGTTCAGACTGAATTAATTGGAAACAATTAAAATTTGCTAAATAGGTCGATTCTTTCAACCTTAAATTGGCTTTGCATTTCATTCTCAATCATTATTTCGAAAGCGAAGTTGTGAAGAAAATTTGTATAAGGCAAGAGAAGTTTTGTGAAGAAAGTGATTTTTTTTCTTTCGAAGTAAAAGCTAAAAAGGGTGAATTTACTCATCAGCAACACAGTTTTTTATTGCCAGGCAGATTTTACTTCCTCTATTCCGGCAAAGAATTTTCTTCTCGAAATGATTTAATTCTTTCATTTCCAGCAATAGTTATTTTCAAGAATTAACTTATTAAGTTGGCTGGAATATATTTATGGCGTAAATAATTTCTGAATTTTAATATTTCTTTTTTGCAGATTTATGCTGGACAAAAGAGAATCATCAAAGAAAATGAAATTCGCCAACAAAGGTTTGCAGGTGGAGTCTAAAATTGTCTCCAAGTGGAAGAATGTTGTGGATACCATAGTTTGAAGACTCTTCAGGACTCACCGCGGACTCGGCGGACTCGGGAGTTCGTGGCTGAGCCAAGTTGACTCGCCACGAACTTGGGAGTCGAGTCCAGAAGAGTCCGAGTCCAGAGGTCAGACTCGGGAGTCCCGACCCAGGACTCTCGTCCGGGGCTGGGGCGTCTAAATGGGTTAAAACCCATACTTTTTTAAAATTTTTTGTTCATTTTAGCTCGAGCATTGGTGTTTTTTAGGTCTGCAAATTGGTTTTAGCTTGAAAGAAGGCAGGAGGAGGAGCTAAAAAGATCAAAATAGAGCCAGGTAAGTGATCTAACATTTCTTTTTTTTTGTTTTCTTGCTTTCAAAATTTAAAAAAATCAAGAAAAATAAGGGGATATGTTGCCAAATTTTTTTTCTATTTTCCTTAATAGCCATTATAGCCTAATTCCTATTATTTCTAGCTTGGTTTTGCATTCTTTCTTTTTGCAAATAAATGAAACTTTGAATCACATTTTTTTTGCTGATTTTTTTGCAAACCCTTGTTGATTTTTTTTTTTCCACGTTGAACTTGAAACAGCAATGTCGTCTTCAAATCCAAAGGGAATGAGAAAAGACCCTGCATGGAAGTATGGAATACCAGGAATCAAAAAAGGTGAAGTGACATGTACTGAATGTCAGAAATGGATGACAGGAGGAATAAATAGGTTAAAATACCACCTTGCAAGGATACCTGGGCAAAATGTGGAGGGATGCCCTAAAACTACTCCTGAGATTATTAGAGAGATAAAGGCCCTTCTTGCTGACTATGAGCTAAAAAAAGATGAAAGACAAAAAACAAAGAATGCCCTAGCATCAATGATGAGTGGATCCCCTTCTACACCAACTATGCCTCATGGTGCTACTGCTGCAAGTCCAAGTGTTCGTGCTCCACATTCATCTTTTGGTGAGAGTCCTGAGGGTTCCTATTCTACTGCTAGTGCTGGCCACGGTCCTTCATCAGGACCAAATTATTTTATTCCACGTAATGTTCCAGGAGCACAACCTTCACTTGAAGGTACCGGTTGGAATAAGGAAAAGCATCATGAAGCTAGGATGGCTGCTGCAAACTTTTGGTACTACAATAATCTACCTTTCAATGTTGCAAGCAGCCCATATTGGGAAGGTCTAGTGAACGCCCTTACAGTTGCAGGAAAGGGGTTTAAGACCCCATCAGCTAAAGATTTGAGTGGGCCATTGCTAGAGGAATCCGTAAAGAATACACGGCTTGTAGTTGATGAGCAAAAGAAATTTTGGCGAAGAAAAGGTTGCAGCATTTTATCTGATGGGTGGACAGATGGACGGAATAGAACTCTCCTGAACTTTTTAGTGGCCTCAAATGGTGGATTGGTGTTCCTAAAATCAATAGATGCCTCCCATGAAGTTAAAAATGCTGAGACTTTATGCAGTCTATTGGATGGGGTGGTCCAGGAGGTTGGAGTTGATAATGTTGTCCAAATTATCACGGACAACGCAGCTGCATATGTAGCTGCAGGTAGGCTACTTATGGAGAGGTATCCCACAATTGCATGGTCTCCATGTGCTGCACATTGCTTGGACCTATTGTTAGAGGATATTGGGAAGATTTCATAGGTCAAAAGAGTGGTTGAAGATGCAAAAAGTGTTACAAAATTTATCTACAACCATACTTGGGTGCTTTCTTTGATAAGGAAATTCACAAATGGCAAGGACCTTGTGCGACCTGGAGTGACACGATTTGCTAGCCACTTCCTCACATTGCAAAGCATTCTTGTTGCCATTGGTCATCTCAAGCAAATGTTTGTGTCCGATGCTTGGAAGGAGTCCTCATTTTCCAGTAGAGTTGAAGGGGAGAGGATTGTTACCATAGTTTTTGATGAGACATTAATAAAAAATGGAGAGGAGCTGATGGGGGTAAGTAGCAATCACACAAAAAAAATTATACATGATAATCTATTTGCTGTTTTTTATTTTTTGAGGGGTTAATTTTGTTATAATTTAACATTTGTTTTCATTTTTTTAGGTGACAGAGCCTTTGGTGAGGGTTCTTCGTATGGTGGATGGAGATGGCATGCCAATGGGTTTCATCTATGAGGCCATGGATAGGGCCAAAGAGGCCATATCACGTTACTATGGTGGCAACAAAAAGAAATATGAAATCATATGGCGCATCATTGATCGGAGATGGACAAACCAACTCCACCAGCCGATTCATGCCTTTGCCTACTTCTTGAATCCAAAGTTCTACTTCTTGGACTCATTTAAGGCAGATGAGGAGGTCATGGACGGTGTTGTCACTTGCATTGATAGGATGGTGCCTGATAGTGAGCTAAGAGATAAGGTGCTTGATGAGTTGGAGGTGAGATTTGTTACATCTTATTTATGAATTTGCAATGTTGAGCCTTGACTATCTATGAATTTTCTATATTTGATTTACTTTTTCTTTTATCTATTCAAGGTCTACAAGGGTGCAGAAGGGAGACTCTGTTCCTCCCAACAAGCAATTGAAAGGAGGAAAACAACAACCAGGTAAAAATTGAAATTAGAAACTTGATTCTTACATATAGATTTTTACTTTATTCTTATTTCTTAACACTTATATTTTTTAAACATGTTTTTGTAGATCTATGGTGGGAGAACTATGGTGCTAGCACACCAAATCTTCAAAAGCTAGCCATACGTGTCTTGTCGCAGCCATGCAGTGCTTCTGGGTGTGAACGCAATTGGAGTTTATTTGAAAACATTCACACAAAGAAAAGAAACAGGTTGACTCAGCAGCGCCTAAATGATTTAGTTTTTGTTCGGTACAACCTTCGCCTTCGAACTAGGAAGGTGGAGGGTGTTTCACACGAGTCCATCGACTTGGATGACATTGATCCATATGGTGAATGGACTATTAATGAACAAAATGATGAGGCTGATGTCTTACTTACTGATGAGGATATTGCTAAATTAGAGAGAGCAGCAGCAGAAGAAGAAGAAGCAGCAAGATTGGATGCCATGGAGGACAACGAAGACACATTTGAATATCATTTTTCCCCTGCTCGATCTCCTAGTCCTCGTTTGCATACTACAACACGGGCACCTTCTAGTTCTAGGCCTCCAAAATTGAGTACCATTGGGAGGGGAAAGAGGAAGATGTAGATTATATGTGGTTGTTAATGTTTTCCTCTTTTTGACATGATTATATGTAAACATTTATAAACTTATGATGTTGTTATACATTGAAAGTGAAACTATGAGTATTTGATGACTATGAATGATTAAATTTCAATTATTGAGTGTTTGATGATCATATGACATGTGTAATCTTTGAATTATGAGTGTTTGATAATCAAATTAAGCTCTTATATTCTCTAAATGCATTAATTTGTTCTTGTTTTTTTTGTAAAACTACGGTTTTTTTTTTTGCCGAGTCTTTTCCCGAGTCAGTCCCGAGTCCCGAGTCCGAGTCATATTTTTGGGCTGCCGAGTCCGCAGCGAGTCCGAGTTTTCCAACTATGGTGGATACTAATCTTGGCCATATTGACTTGGACAAATTCCGGAAAAGAATGTGTGGAAGTGACAAACACTTGCCAACTCCAATTGCACGGAAAATGATGCGAAACGACATAGTTCAAGCTGCAGGGTTTCTGCCGGCAATTGAATGTCCAAAATTAATTGTGGAATGCGCCTTGCATTACAACGCCGAGGAAAGACAAATTGAAGCACCAAATGGCAGAGTGTTAGCATATTTGGGCAAACTGGCTATACAGGAGACATTTGGAATTCCGGCTTACCACCGAACGTACTAACGGTCAAAAGAAGATGCACAAAAAATATACGAAGATAAACAAATTCTTTGTATGGCAAACATGAACAAAAACAGGTTGGTAAAACCTAAAGGGTGCCCAAGAAGTTGCTTAGGCCGTTTTTCAAGGAAGAGTACAGAGACATAGTCTTGCTGCTGAATAGAATGGCAGGTAATCCTCAGGGAGCACCTTTTGAAAACTGGATGTACTACTTCATTGACAAAGTATCTTCTGGAACAAAAATGATTAACTGGTCAAGGATGATCAGTGATAATATTCACGAGCAATTGGTCAACTTGGAGAAGACCAAAACCTTTCACATGGGTTCCTACATTGTATACTCGCTTGCTCGGACCTACCGATATGCCGGTCTAATTTGCAAAGATGTAGTCGGCAATGGCGAAGGGGAGCTCAAAGTTTATAACTGCTATCCTCAATTGCAGTTGAGGGAGAAGTCACACTTCCACCAGGTACATAATGCTTTTCTCATGTACATCACCCAGATACTTCAAGGTGGAACACATCAAAGGCTTACCCATGAAACAAAGAGCTTAATCAGCAAATATGGATCCTGGTTTTTCCAGTTTCCTAGATTTACTTATATCCGGATACAAGGGTTCACAGACTCTCCTTACAAGTTGCCGATCTATCCTACCGACAAAATGATTTTGCTGGAAGTACTAAGACAACTGGAAACATTCCAAAGTATCCAGAGACCAAAGCAGAAAGCAACCGTCACGTTTCCTCTTTTCATCGGAAACATGACAGAGTCTTGTCCGTCAGCACAGGCAACAGAAAGCGCCCGAGTGGAGATACAGTGGTATCCATTCACTTCGTACAAATCCAGAAGTGACTTCGATCCACTCAATCATATTGGAACTGTGAACGGAAAGAAGTACAGGCACAGGATTGACCTTGAGGACTTTTGGGCGAATGCTGCTGACGAATTTGAAATAAGGAAAAGATTTTGGTCGAGATTACCTTTGAACATGATCAGGACAACGAAACTTTTCCATGTGCCTGATCAACTGGATGATGATGAAGCATACGTGCAACCAGGGTATGATGAAGGACTGCCGCTTCTTCCTGTTAAATGGTCTGAGCCAAAACTTGGTGACCTGACAATTCTCATGAGGCTTGTGGTCAAATACTTGCAATGGTGGGTAGACCAGCAGGTACAGGTTTTGAGGCAACGTAATATATCGTTCACCTACAACTTGATGGGGGAAGCTGAATCTTGTTCTTCCAATGCCGGTGCTTCTCAGGGAGATAAGCTAATTGAGCCTGCCAACCAGAAGAAAAGAAAGGGTAAGGAAAAGGCGATAGGTGAAGAGCCAATCCTGAAAAGGTCTAAACCCCTTCACTCAGCCACATCCAGGAATGTGGAGCAATTGTTAATTATGGATGAAGATCATGGGGACATATCAAAATTCCTTTGCCAGTTCTTGTAAAGGACATGGAACCCATGCAGCTTGAAGATGACTTTCATCACTCTCCAACTGGCATGGAAATTTGCGAGTTTGATGAGGAGGTGGATGTCATGGGAGGCGAATTCCAAGAGGGAATGATTTCAGTCCTCAAAGGAATTCACGAGGACCCGTTAGTACAAGAAGTCGAAGACATTCAAAACATTCTGGACTATGGGGATGATGGAATCAAGAAGCCGACAATCCCAGATTGGTTGAAGGAAAGGATTAAGATCAAGGTACCAGTTGAGGCACCGGAAGAGGACGACATTGATGATTTCTTGGCAAGGTTGGAGCAAGCAAATACAAAAAAGCCGGCCAAGAAATTCTCTGCCATTCAGAGAGATGAGACTGGTAACCGTACGGTGCAGATTGCAGTTCCAACGGTTGATAAGCCACATGATGAGATTACTCCAGCTGAGTATGCCATTACTGTCATTGACATTGGTCCATCTACAAAAGGACAAGAAGTAGAAGATCTGGATAATTCCGTCTCCACCATATAGTCCAGATTGGAAAAAGAGACTATGAAGAAAAAAGAATATAAGATGGAGGTTGAGCGCCTGAAGGAATATATCCAGCATTTAACAAAGCCACTCAACCAAGGTGATCAATCGACCCCTCTACTCCCAAATGCATCACAGGAGCCAACAAAAAATCTTGAGAAGGAATTGCCTACTGCCAGAGAAACCAAGGAATGAATGGCAGGGAAAGAGGGAGAAGTAATGGCATTCGTGGAGAAGTTGGCACATGCTCATGGGCAAACTTCTTCCTTACTCAAGAGAATTATAAACTTGGCTGAAGCATGGGACGGACTGCAGGACCTCCAAGATAGAATCATTCCTTGCCTCCGACATATAAGGAAAATCCCTAACCCAAGGTTGGTTGACGAGGAGATTATTGCAGCTGGAGCGGCGTACGAATTCAACAATTGGTATTGTGCATTGGTCTCACATGGGGAAGTGTTGGAAAAGGCTAAGGCGGAAAGTGTTAGAATTGATGAGCAAGTGAAGGGTATCCAGAATGACATCTTCCATATGGCAGCAGATGTGTTGGACAAGGACATTGTCCGGGAGAATGACTTGTGGCCAGGTAATATGCAAAGAGAAGTTCAAAAGGTTTTCTCCATCATGCCGATCTTGGGAGAAAATTTGACTAAGGCATTTGACCTCTTGACCATCCGGAATACTTTCCTGCAGCATGAATCTGAGTGGACGGTTGTCTTTGCCGATTGTGCGGACAGTTTAGACCTGCTGGAATACAAAGTCAGTGCCTTGCCAGACATTACCATTGAGGAGGTTGGCGCCATTGTGTCCAGATTCATCGGACGAAACCTTGCGGAAGCGGATAAGGACGCAACTCTCAGTGGAGGACTCATTTGCTTGTCAACTGGTTGATGTTTTAGCAACCCTAATTAGGGTTTTCTTGTTTAGATTTGGGCCATCGATCTTGTTTTAATCTTGGTCGTTCATTGTATTTGGGAATTCTATAAGTACCCCTCCACTTTCATTTGAAAAGAATTAGAAATCAGAGGAATTATTATCAGAGGATTAGAACTTATAATTTTGAGTTAGAAGAATTAGATTTAGATTGAAGAGCATAGAAATAAGAGGAGAGGTTTATGAAATTGTTGCGAAAACTATTGTGATGATGAAATTCAAAAATGCATGAGATGCTTTGAAATCTTTTTTGTCAAATGGATGCATGGTCACATATTTTCTCTTTCTCATAGAATTGTTTTAGATTAGAAATTTGTTTAAGTATTAGTGGAACAAAAGATTGATAGTGAAGATTGGTGTAACTTAGCTCATACTTTCTTCGAATGGATGATTTTCATTTGATGCGTAAAGTTAGACTGAGCTTTTAATGTGGATGTTTTCAAACGTTTACTTCAAATAATATTGTTCAATTGATGGTGTTATTTGTAGTAGAAAATCTTAAGCGCAAATCCTAGAAGATTGCACCTGCTTTTGTGTAGTTGTCGTTTTACGTGGTGAGACAAAGCATGGTTTCGTTTAGTTTCATGCAATCTTTACAGTCTCCCAGTTCCTTAGGATCAATATAGGATTTCTTGAACCCCTCTCCTTTTTTCATTTGTTTATCCAAAATCGGAAAAATCCCAAAAAATACAACATTGCATTCAAATTCTTTGCTTCCAAATAACTTACCGAAGTAAATCCCCTGGGGTTACCAGCAAAACACAACGACCATAGAGCTTATCCACACCCCCAATTTTGAAACATTGGAATTACCGTGTGACCTGTCTTGCAATCTTAGCACAAGAGGTAATTTTTCAAGAGAGGATAGAGCGTCTATGGACACTTTATTCTAGAGTGTTTCTGTGTGTCACAAAACATGCATCAACAGGACTTTTCTAAAAAATTTGTATGTAAAAGTTACCCATATAATTTTACCATCTTTCTTTTCAATGTTCTCTTTGTTTGCAGATTTTTGAAACTTGATCTTGTACCAATATACACAATATTTGGGATGACTCTGATGAAACTCTTACTGATAATTCCAGCTAGCAATCAATCATTGTTTGAAAATAGAAACAAGAAAGAAACTATGTTAATGTCCAAGACCCCCAAACTGACCAAAATGTCTATTATTTAGTTGTTTGTCTAGTAAATTTTGTAGGTTTGTACTAAATGTGGTTTTCTTGAGCACTATAATCACAAACTCAAGATGAACTACTGCTCTATGTGCAAAAATGGTGAAAACATTTCTACAATGAAATTGCCTTATGCTTGCAAACTTCTTTTTTAGGTAACATGCAATTTTGTTGAAAATGGCAGTACTAAATGTTCTGTTGCTTCATTCCATCATATACTATTTCATGTCTTATTTATAGTAGATTCTCTACTTTCGTTAGTCCATGACTATCTTTGTTGTTTCGCAGAATTTGCAATCAATGAACATTGTGCCTAAGTTGCACTTAGCAGAAGCATGAATCAATGGAAGAGTCAGAACCATGAAATTTTGATGACAGCTAACCAAAAAGTTAACAAATATGTTTCAAGATTTTTCATTTATAGTAGTATACTAAGTAAAACAGTACTGATTTGGTGGCTTGTTATTGGCGTCTATAAACAGTTGCAGGATGTCAGAATGTGATTTTGGTTTCATGACGAGTTTTGAGGAGGCTCTGCAGATTGTCAAGCAGTTGAAACAGCTGGCAATTAGGGTTTTACGTGGCTGGCCTGCAGGACATTTGTTGCAAGCACTCCACTTCACGATCTCCTTTGCAATAGATCTCCTTTGCAATAGAGAACAAACATAGTAGAGAGGTGTTTTTATTTTCTTAGTTCCAGTTTGCGAGATCATGGCGCTGAGAGCAAGTAGATTGTTGTTAATTGCGGCTGCCAAAGCTCTCAAGGGAGAAGGAAGGCGGAGGAATCAGTTTAGCAGCATGAATGGGGCTAGTTCAGGTGCTAGTGCTACTAGACTTAAGGGAAGGAATGACAATGTGGGTAAGCACCATCTAGCTTCAATACTTGAGAATGGGCCTGAGATGGCTTCCACCAATGGTTTTTGCAATGTTTAGCAGTCACAGGATCCTCGATCTGGGATGGAGCATAACAATAGAACAAACCCACTTTTCTGTAACCCTCATGATACTATGCCCACTTCTGTTGCAGCAGCTAAGGGCAATCTTACTAGACACAGTAGCTCCCCTGCTGGGTTCCTCTCTCGACTGACTACTGTTGAAGGATAAGGAGTTTATGAAAATGGTGAGAGACCTAGTTTTATACTTACTGTTATCATGTGTTGTATTTGCACCCCCAGTTTTGTTCGTTAGTTTGTCTTGTCATTCACTGTACATTTTCCTTGAACTTATTATCAATTTGGGGCTTGTTCTGATAACCAGGCCATTACAATCTCATGGCATTTCAGACAGTTGCTTCTTTGGTTTTGCACTATCTGAGCCCAAGGTCAAGCTCATCAGCTCTACTTAGAGCAGGCCATTCTCCAGATGACATTCTTAGACTTTGTCTTTTACTTACACGCTTCAAAATTTATATCCTAACTCATGCTTCTGATAATATTGCAGATTGGGTTGTACATACCCATATAACTAGTTATTTTTGGTAGGTTTTTCTTTGTCGTCTACATTCTTGAGTGCCTCTCCTGTACTATTTTAAGCCAATTTCCACTTTGACAATTCCATTGATCCATTTATCATGTGTGGGCTTTAAATATCTTCTTTCTTCATTTTTTTTGACCTCAGGCCTCTGATTTTCTTGCTGTTATGTATCTATACTTTAGAGGATTATAGTTTGAGTAACCATCTACTGGTGCCATTGCACCTGGTGTCAGTTGGATTCAATTACTATTTTTTGTTTAACTATTCATCCTTCGAGTTTGGACTGGATAAATGAAGTTAGATTGCTTGGTATATCAGAAACAATGAAAAATAGATGTCTCCAAGCACTGGTGGTTGGTTTGGTTATGGCAAGAGGCCACAAAGAGAATGTTGCAAGGCTAGGGTTTAGAACCTTATTTTACTAGTAAAATAATGGCTCTAAAAATTAGTATTTAGCAACAAATTCTTAGCCAAATCGCAAAACATATTTTACTTTCTTTGAAACTTTAATTTTATCTGTTGTCCAGTCAGTTAAATATCTGTGCAATCAGTATTATTATCTGCTGCATTGATGCGTAGCACAACAGTTGCAACATATACACTAGGTTTGCACCCTCCTACTTGCTGGTAGTCAAGATTAATCTCACATTTTTGTTATGCCAAAACTGTTCTGCCAGTCTTAGGCAGGAACTTCGCTGCCCTGCAGCTCTTGTTATGAAATGTGGCACCAAACTTTAAAGAGTCAATTGGTAATTAATACCAATGACTAAGTGAGAATCTGTGGGCATATGGAAGGCAAAAAGGAATTTCATTTGGTTGTTATTCATCCTAAGTTTTGTTTGGAGAGTGAACGGCAATGACAGCTAGAAAGTAGAGAGAAGAAATAATTTTTGAGGATTCTTCTTAGCGATGTTGATTAGTATTTTCTTATTCTTTAGGTTAGCAACATTGAGGAGAAAGGAAATAGCGATAGATTGCGTGATTCTAGTGAGCTTACGACATTTTGATAGTATCATGTACATGCAAAGTTTTATTTGTTTGAGCTTAGTTTGCAGTGTATCTAAGTCTTATATATATATAGCCAATACTCTCTGTTTTGAGCAGAGTTATTTGTTGTTAGTTTTGGTAAATTTGTTGAAGGAGTTTTGCAAGCAAAGTCTGAGTTTACAATATTATCAAGTCGAGTCTTCTTGGGAAAACTATGTCAATCACTGTGACTGTGATATTGGAGTTTCAAAAGTGCAGAACAAAGAGTAACCCAGGCATGTTTACATACCATATTATTCTTGTCTAAATTTACAGTTTCATTATATAATTTCATATTTAAAATGTTGAAGTAGTTATTTATTTTGATGAAAATTATAAGTTAAAATAGAGAAAGATTATCTGATTTTTCCAGTTTGATACAAGAGTTTTGTTAATCTTTCTTTCACTCTGAGATGGATAGCAGAGTAGTAAGTTATTTCTCTGCTGTGTTGAATTAAAATATTTATTCCATTTTTTCAAAAATAATAATTTCAGGTTGTTATATAAATATTTATATTTATATATTTACATATATACCAAATATATATGTATATATATAGAGAGATATTTATATTAAAATTATGTAAAGAATATTTTATGTTACGTGATTATAAAATTAAGAGATAAGCTAGATGCTTTCACTATTGAGTTAACTGAATGAAATTGGATTATAATCTGATTTGTTGATATATATTCAAACACTTTAACATAGTATTCTTTTAGATAAAAGGTATTTTATACTAGCACTATTATTGTGTTCTTATGCATAGAGCCATGAGGGAAAACATAGAAAAAATTGAACTATTTCAAAAGAAGAAGTGATCTTTTTATTAATGATCAATATTATTATATTTTATTTATTTGACAAGTAGTCAAGAGCTTGAATGAAAGACAAACTGTCTTGAGTTGATGATACTGTTTGATAACATTGTGAACCATATGTGCATGAAAATAAAAGAGTAGTTTACTCTTAAGTTTTGAGTGCAAGTATTTGAACATGTGGCAGTTGCCAAGTCCCAAGATGTTATGAGAATGTAACATGGGTGTTTAAAGTTAGGAAAACATTCCCATCTTAGTCATTTACTAACTTTAGTAAGTTATCATTTTATGATTAAGTATCCTTAAGAAAGGTCACTCAAGCAAGTCAAATAGTCAGTTATGTGTTAAACCTTAGGGCAAGGCTGTTTCCAAATCGAGTTAGAGGTGTGTGAACTTACAACTTCACTTCCTAAGGAAGTGTTTTATATGTTTCAAATTTGGCCAAAGTAATGCAAAAGTATTTGCTTGCATTAGTTTGTTCATCGTAATCTAGATTGCATATCTAGTCAGATTGGTCATACTTAGTTAGAGATGTCTAAATTTGTATGGTCGATTGGTTATGTAGGACACAACACTAGAAACTCAGATGAAATACTTGTGGGTTCCTTAATTTATACTCTTTGTGAAGGGTAGGGCCATTTCCAGTTGGAAGGTGTGTGGGGGACCATTGGTTTGTGGTTGGAGGTTAAGCACTTGGGTGATTCTCTCCCTCTTGTAGATGACAATGTTGAGACTTGTAAAACAAAAACATTTTCTAGCTATGGATGACTTGACCTTGTATCATTATTGTAATATGTAAACTTGTATACTTGAAAGTACTTAATGTTTGATTGTAATTAAATTACTTCTCAAGTTGAAATTAATATATTTCAATTTTAAAAGTTGTATCATACATTCATATTTGATCATGTGCAATAAATGATGTATGCAAATGAAAAAAAATTACTATCCTATTTTTAAGCATATGCTTGTTTTTACTTCTATGGTATGAACCCAAGTATTTACTTTGTAGTATGAGTGAGAATATTACATATGGTATCAAAGCTACTGGGTTCAACACATGGACCTATGAGCTCATTGCAAAAATTTCTCAAACATTAACAACTAGCTAATGTTTAAAAATGTTCTTGTGCCAAAATGGCAAAAGGAAGAACTAGGAAAACTGCAAGGAAGTTAGTACCCAAAAACTTGCCAAGCTTAGTGGCTAAAAAGGAGTCATCTCCATAGGTAAAACTCCTAGAGAACATTAATTGTATCCATCCCTTCTATCAAACTAGTTAAATCGTTTGCATATAGGGAATATGCATTTTGGATGTGGTTCTAACACACCAAATATAAGAAACAAGGTGATGGAAGAGTACTTGTGTGTACACCCACCCTCTAAGTTTGTCCTAATTGACTCTAAGGCTGAAGAACTTGAGGAGATACTATTATCTGATAGTGACCTGTAGTCGCATATGGTCAAATAGTTTTGTATTAAATAAGGATGTGTTTTGATTCCACCGAATAATATAATAAAGTTTTGTTATTTATTCAAATTTTTTCTATTGGAATAAGATTAATGTTATAAGTATTATTTATTGTTTAAAATACAATTCCAAAATTAGAGGATCTAATTAAATGCATAAAATGAAACTTCATTTGTGAAGTAGAAAACAATCATGGTGTGAACCAAAACTAACCCTAGAGGAAGTCGGGTGGTATCCCAACCTTCTGATAATACTAATGCTCAGTTGGACCAAATTTTAGCAATGTTGAATGAAACAAGGGATAATTGGCAACTTGTAGCAGGAGGTTAGGGGCCAAAGTAGGTCCAAAAGGGAAAATGAAGCATCTCATGAAGGAGAAGATGAGAATAGGCATGATTGTACCACCCAAAGTGGGCATGGTGAAAATAATTCTGATTCAAGAGCTGGTAATGAGAAGAGGAATCAGATAGCTCTTGAGTTATTAGGAGACATGAAAAAGGTAATTCCACCTAAGTTCGATGGAACAATGAGTGGTGATGTAACAAAGGCTTGGCTCACAGAAATGGAAAAGTACTTCAAAATAAGAAATTATTCTGAAGTTACTAAGGTAGTTTGGGGAGCTTACCAGTTAGCAGGAGAAGCATCCACTTGGTGGATGAATAAGAAGATGGAGTTAGGGTTAAGCTCGTTGAGCTTAAATTGGGACCAATTTGTAGTCATCTTTAAGCAAAGGTGGTTATTGAAACTTTTATTCGATCAAAAGTAAATAGTGATTTTCAAAATCTGCAACAAGGAGACTTGTTTGTAGTGGAGTACTAGGAAATATTTACATGTCTTTTGAAGTATGTACCCTAATACCAAAAAGATGAAATATTTAGGATAAGAAAATTCATCATGGGATTGAATGCCCAAATTGGATTGGAAGTTGATGTTCATGGTCCTACAACAATGGATAAGTTTTTGAGAAATCAACAAAGTAGGAGTAAAAGTTGAAGTCTTTTTATTTATGAGAAGAACCATAAGAAGTTTAATTGGTTGCAATCTTACCGAAATTGTAAGAAGATGAATGATAAGAAGGAATCTAAGAATAAAAATGATAAGGGTTTCCAAAATAATCTGAATGAGCCCAAGAACAAGAAGAAGAACAACAATAACTCTAGGAGGAATGGAGACAATTCAGGAAAACTATTTGAAATGTGAGGACCTCTTGGAGGATGTTTCTCATGTGGAGGAGATAATTATGTGAATTGATGCTTGAATAAGAGTCAAGGAGCTCAACAATGTGGAAATACATTGCCCTCCCAACATGCAACATTTCAACAAAGGATCCATGCATCATTGGATAATCGACACACAAAGTACCATATTACTCCTATTGAAGCAACATGTACATTATTTGGTGTTCCTATTTCAATTTTAATTGATGCTGGTGTAAAACTTTTATTGCACCAAGAGTATTACATAAATTTCCTAAAGGAGTTGGATATATGGCAAAACCATGGTCAATAGAATATGCTAACTAAACAAAAGCTTAGGTAGAGCAATGCCTGTTTGAAGCCAAGGTTGATCTTCCAAGTTTTTTAACCAAGGTGAACATATGTGTAGCACCTTTAGGTTCCTATGATGTCGTCTTAGGAATAAATTGATTGTGGAAGCAGAGGGCTAAGGTTGACTATTTTGCAAAAACAGTAGTGTCTAGATGATCCAGGGAATAAAGTTTTCCTGCAAGGCACTCCAAGAGAAGTCAATTTAAGGCAAATATCTATCATGCAACTAAAGAGGCCCAATTAGAAGAACTTAAAGAGTTTATCTTTCAAGATGACTTAATGTATTGGGAGTCTGAAAAACTCCAAGGAATTGAAGATGGAGATCTTAAGGAACAAGGAAAACCTAATATGAATAACTACCCATTCCTTCAAGATTTTGAGGATGTATTTCCATATGAACTTCCTAGATTACCTTCTAAAAGGGCTTTTGATTTTTCCATTGATATAATTCTAGGTTCAAAACCAATCTCCAAAGCACCATACTGTATGACCACTACAAAGTTGATAGAATTAAAGGCTTAGTTGCAAGAACTATTGGCTAAAGGATTGATTAGACCTAGTGTTTCACCTTGGGGAGTATCATTGATCTTTGTCAAAAAGAAGGACGATACCTTGCGTTTATGTATAGACTATTGTATGCTTAATAAAGAAATGATAAAGAATAAATGTCCTTTACCACATATTGATGATATTTTTGATCAAATATGTAGGGCAATAGTATTTTCAAACATTAATTCATGATCTAGATACCATCAATTAAGGCTCAAGGATGAAGATATTCATAAAATAGCCTTCAGAACAAGGTATGTGCACTACAAATTCATAGTCTTACCTTTTTTACTAACGAATGCCACTGCAACATTCATGAATTTGATGAATGGTGTATTCAGAGATTGCTTGGATAAGTTTGTTCTAGTGTTTTTGGATGATATTCTTATATATTCTAAGAATGAGGAGGAACATTTCTAGCATCTATAGTTTGTTCTTCAACGTTTGAGAGAACACAAATTGTATGGAAAGCTCTTAAAATGTACATTCTTTCAAAAAGTACATTATCTGGGTCATGCAATTTCAGCAGAGGGAATTGCAGTAGATCCATCGACGATCAAAGTCATTCTGGAATGGCCAACATTGAAAAAAGTGCATGAAGTACATAGTTTCATGGGTTTAGCAGGCTACTATAGAAAGTTTGTGTCTAACTTTTCTAAGATTTCCTATTCTATCACTTCTTTATAAAGAAAAGGAAAATGATTTGTTTGGTTAGAAAAGTGTTAGGAGGCATTTGATCAACTAAAAGAGAAGTTAACTTCGGATATGATACTAAAAGTCCCTGATCTAGAAGGTCAATTTGTAGTTATCACTAATGCTTTAGGAGAAGGATTAGGTGGAGTGATTATGCAAGAATGGAAAGTTATAGCCTATGAGTCGAGAAAGTTAAAGTAATATGAGTAGAATTATGCTCCTCATGATCTTGAATTGGAAATAGTTGTGCATGCATTGCAAATGTGGTGGCATTATTTGTTCTATAAAGCCTTTTGAGCTAAGGTCGGACCATGAAGGTCTTAAATATTTATTCACCCAACTGCATATCAATGCTCGACAAAGAAGATGGTAAGAGTTGATATTTGACTATGATTTTGAGATAAGCTATATTAAGGGAAATGAAAATTGAGTTGTGGATGCTTTGAGTCGAAAGAGACACATTTCCTTAATGTTCTCTATTCACTTAGTTTTTAAAAACTAGGTATTGCAAAAGTTTGTGGGAGATGAGTATTATGAGCAAGTTAAGCAAGCTCTCTTAGACAATCCTCAAGATTTGAGATATGATGGGTTTTATTTTGAACCAGATAGACTCTTAAGGTTCAAAGGAAGAATGTACCTTCCAAACTTTGAGGACTTAAGAAATATCATGTGGAAAGAAGCTCATTTTGCACCGTATTCAAGACATCTTTGAGTGACAAAACTCCTAGCAGATGTGAAACCACTCTATTTATGGAAAGGAATGGAGAGAGACGCTGCAAGATTTGTAGCCAGATGTCTAGAATTCCAAAGGGTAAAAGTTGAACATCATCACTCGACAATACTTTTGTATTCTCATGAGATTCCAGAGTGGAAGTGGAAAATCATTAGTATGGATTTTGTACAAGGTCTCCCTATTTCTAGAAATATGAATAAAGTTATTTTGGTAGAGGTGGATAGATTCTAACGGATGGAGCGTCAATCATAGCTCGTTAGTTTGTTTAGGAAGTATTTAAATTTCATGAAGTTCCCGAGAAGATCATCTCAGATAGGGATGCACGCATGACGTCAAGGTTTTGGAAAACCTTATTTTCTTCACTTGGAACTCAACTAAATATAAGCTCATCTTATCACCTTGAGACAAATGATTAGACTGAAAGGGTCAACAATACAAGTGGGAGGATTATCTTTCACTTGTAGAATTTGTATATAACAATTCCTATCATTTTGTAATAAAAATGGCTCCATTTGAAGAATTATACGGAAGAAAGTGCCAAACTCCTATAAGCTAGGATAATCTAGGAGATAGGATTAGCTTTGGACCAGAAATGCTATCTGAAATGGAGGAGCAGATCAATTTGATCAAGAAAATATTGGAAAAGGTGAATGATAGACATAAAAGCTATTTTGATGCTAAGCATACACTGAGACAATTTTTAGTAGGAGAAAAATTTCTTTCGAGGGTCAAACCCCATAAGAGTTCCATAAAGTTTGGAAAGTAATCCAAACTAGCTCCTAGATTTGTGGGTCCCTTTGAAGTTTTGGAAGTGATTAACCCAGTTGCCTACAAAATTTCTCTACCACCAGCTCTTGTCCAGATGCATAATGTGTTTCATGTTTCATATCTTAAAAAGTATATAATAGGTGTTAATCATATACTTGACTAGAATGCACTATAGGTACAAAATCTAGGAGTGATAATGATTGAGCTTCTCAAGGTGCTTGAAATATGTAAGCTCGACTTGCATAACAGAGAGTTACTTAGTGCAAGGTCTAGTGGGACCAATATGCAGAGGACACTGCTACATGGGAGGATTATTGTGAATTTTACCAAAAGTTTCCTCATTTATTTTCAATTTTTTAAATTGCTAAAGAAAACTTGTTTATGGTTTTGTTATGATACATTGAATCATTGAGGATGATGATCCTTATGGGGGTAGATATGTTACACAATTTTTTTTTACAAATTACTTTTAACTTTTTACGTTAAAATGTGTTTTGATATTTGATGATGATTATATGTTATTCAATATTTGGATGAAATAAAATGCAATGCAATGTGTTTTAATTTTGTTGGTTATTATTATTATATCAAGATTATGATGATATTATGATTAATAACATGCTAACTATTTGACTGGATTTCTAAGTGAAATGTAGGATCAAATTCTTACCCTCTAGAGGGAGAGGGAGAGTATCACCAGAGAGAGGAGTATAAACTTCAAAACTAAACAAGTTTATACCAAATTAGTTGAAGCACACACTCACATAGGTCTACCCTAATCCTATCATCGAGTCAATTGTTGTGTTTTGTCTAAGTTGGGTTGAGTCATAAGGTTAAGTTGAACCTTGTCGAGTCTTGGCCTTTTCTATTTCGATAAAGAAAAATAAAGTGATATATATATGAATCATATTATTTCTTAGATTTGCCAATCTTGTTTATTTTAAGCCAAATCGACTATCATTAAAATGTATTATATATATATAATATGTAAATATATATAAGTATATATACGATATATAATGGATATATATATGATATTTAATTGATATATAATCAAGTATATATATATATATATATATATATATAATAGTTATATTATTAGCATATTACTCATGCTTATAAAAGCATGCAATAAGTTAATTCAAATCTGTTTATTATGCCAACACTTCATGGGGCATAAAAGCCACCATCGAAGGCTTATTTTTAAGTAAATTAAATGGCATTAAAGCCATATTGATGGCCAACTTAGTGGCACATATATTCTAACAACTTAAGCCACTAAATGGCAATTAAAGTGTCAATGAATTCTCATTAATCAGCCATGGTATGAGCCATATGGGAGTGGTGAATTAGTTTGTTGGTCGAGGATAGCTACTATATTTGGCATGCTAATTATTATGAAATGTGGCACCAAACTTTAAAGAGCCGATTGGTAATTAATACCGACTTACCTCATGTCCCCATGCGGCTGCTTAGCTTATTTTGGTTAGCAGCCATTGCTCAACTTATTTAGGAGTTATTTGTGGAGCTAATGGCCCCATGAATGCTTAATTCTTCTGCTTATTTTTAAACAACTAGCTTAAATTTATATTAATAGTATTAATGATAATTTGTACAATAAAAAATTAGAAAAATAAAAAGGAAATCAAATATTAAAAAAGAGGGAAATAAATTTGTGGAGCCACGTGGATTTTTAGCAATATGCAGTTGCTGCTTATTTCCAATCCCCCCTTTTTTTCCACAACTTATTTTTAATTCCTAAACAGTAGTTGCTCCATTAAAATAGGAAAAGATTCTAAATTATCCTTTCCCAACAACAAAATTTATGCATGGGAACACCCCTACTGCTTAAATTTAAGCAGCCGCATGGGGACATGAGGTCAGTGAGAAATTTTTAGCATATGGAAAGAAAAAAGGAATTTCATTTGGTTGTTATTCATTCCGAGTTTTGTTTGGAGAGTGAGCATTGACAGGAGCTAGAAAACAAAGAGAAGAAATAATTTTTGAGGATTCTTCTTAGCGTTGTTGATTATTCTTTTCTTATGCTTTAGGGTAGTAACCATGAGGAGAAAGGCATTAGCGATAGACTATATGATTCCAGTGAGCTTGTGACAGTTTGATAGCATCATGTACATGCATAGTTTGATCTATTTTGAGCTTAGTTTATAGAGTATTTGAGTCTTATATATGTAATATATATAGACAATACTCTCTATTTTGAGTAGAGAGTTATTTTTTTTTGTTACTTTTGGTATTTGTTGAAGGAGTTTTGCAAGCAAAGTATGAGTTTACAATATTATGAAGCTGATTTTTCTTGGGAAAACTGTGTTAATCGCTGTGACTATGATATTGGAGTTTCAGAAGTGTAGAATAGAGAGTAACTCGGGCATGTTTACATACTTTATTATTCTTGTGTAAATTCGTAGTTTCATTCTATAGTTTTAGATTTAAAAATTTGAAGGAATAATTATTTATTTTGATAAAAAATATAAGTTAAAACAAAGAAAGATTAATCTGATTTTTCCAAATTGAAACAAGATTTTAGTTAATCTTTCTTTCACTCCGAGATGGACAACATAGTAGAAAGTTATTTCTCTATTGTGTTAAATTGAAAGATTTATTCCATTTTCTCAAAAAGAGAATAATTTAAGGTTGTTATATAAATATTTATATATATACATATATACATTTAAAATGAAATATATATAAGCATATATGGGTGAAATCACAATACTGTGTCTCACTTTTTGCCCAAGATGGACATTTACATCAATATTTTTAATTGAATCTTCATCTTTTGAGACCTATAGCAACTAAATCGTTAAGAATTTCAAGATGATGCGAACTAGTGATTTGTGGAAATTTTTGTGTAGATTCTAAATATATATATATATATTTTCTTTTGAAATAAATTATGAATCTTTCAACATCTCTTTTAATAATTAGTTTTAAACAAAAAAATATTTTTAAAAGTAACGTTTGTGTCGTAAAACATATTTTTTTTCTATAAAGGATAAAATTCTAATTTTTGAAATATAGATTCTCAACATCAATATGGAGGGAATGGATATTTTTGGTTACATTTTTCTAATTGATTTTTGAAGTCACTGTAACTATAATTTAGACATACGTGTGTGTTGTATAACATAACTTGTTATCCATATGTTGAAATCCTTTTTTTTTGGTGAAACAAGAACATTAATACGAAGTGGATGAATATTTTTTGAACTTTGTTTTACTATTTTTCAACCTTTATAGAGCAAAGAGCTTGATGTTCTGAGAAAAACCTATGTTTAGTAAAAATTAAAAATTAAATACATGATAAAATGAAAACATATCAAAACTGTACTTGTTGGAAATTTTGTTTTGAGGGTTACAATCTTGCAAAATATCTTGTTAATTTAAGCTCATTTGCAGGTCCAACCTAGGGTTTGAAATTGAAATTTCTGAGGAGATTTTGATGTAGATGCAATTTTTTGAATTTTTGGCACCTTCAATCGAAGGTACCTTCGATTGAAGGTCATTGAGTAAATGCATGTTTCTTTACTCGACCTTTGATCGAAGGTTGACCTTCTATCTAAGGTACAAACTAACATATCTTCGATCGAAGGTTTTGCTTTGATCAAAGGTGCATTTTTAAAACTTGAATTCAAGCCCAAAATTTTTCTCTTTCCAAAAGTGAGACACAGATCCATGATTTCACCCATATATGTATATATATAGATATTTATATTAAAATTATGTAAAGAATATTTTGTGTTATGTGATTATAAAATTAAGAGATAGATGATTTCACTGTTGAGTTAACTGAATGAAAATAACTTATAATCTGATTTGTTGAAAGATTTTCAAACACTTCAACATAGTATTATTTTAGATAAAAGAAGTTGGTGTTTTATATTGTATTTTTACCTACACTATTATTGTGTCCTTGTTCATAGAACCATGAGGAAAAATAGAAAAATATGAACTATTTTAAAAGAAGTGATATTTTTTATTAATGATCAATATTATTATATTTTATTTATTTGACAAGTAGTCAAGAACTTAAATGAAAGACAAAGTGTCTCGAGTCGATGACATTGTTTGATAACATTGTAAATCATATGTGCATGAAAATAAGATTGTATTTTACTCTTAAGGTTTGAGTGCAAGTACTTGAACACGTGGAAGTTGCCAAGTCCCAAGATGTTACAAGAATGTAACATGAGTGTTTAAAGCCAAGAAAACATTTCCATCTTAGTTGTTTATTGACTTTACTAAGTTATCATTTTACGATTAAATATCATTAAGAAAGGTCAACCAAGCAAGTCAAACAGTAAGTTATGTGTTAAACCTTAGGTCAAGGTGGTTTCCAGGTCGAGTTAGAGGTGCGTGAACTCATGACCACTTTGTAAAGAAGTGTTTGATATGTTTCAAATCTTTGGAAAAAGTTATAACATACCCAATGTCTACGCAACAATTTTCACCTTAGTTTTAACTTAAAAGTGAATAACTCAAGTTTCTAAAAACATAGAAATACAGATTTTCGTTTTCAATAACACAATTGCACATTGCATAAATATTTTCCACATATCATTGCATTAATGAAATAAATTTACATAATTCTGAATAGATGATTCTCATTTTTTCAAATACATATTACAATTGATCCATGATCAAGAGTTCAAGGTTGACGTGTCCACCTATGGATCATACTTCTTCTGTTTCGCAAGACTCGACAACCAAATGCAAGAGGGAGAGCATCACCCAAGAAATTTTCCTCCAACCACAGACTTAAGAGGCCCCCCCACATATCTTCCTAACCAGTAAGATGGCCCTACCCTTCAACAAAGATTTTGGTATGAAAACCAAAATTAATACACATTTGAGTATCTGGTGTTGTGTCCTACATATCTAGTACAACCATACAATGGATACCCTCCAACTATGCATGAATCTACTGACTAGTATGAAACCCTGGATCACAGTGAATTGACTAAGTGTAAGCAACAAATTTTACACCTACTCTAGCTAGAGATTTCTTATATATAATAAATCCACTTTCTACGAAGCGGTGTCATATGTTCACCCACCCTTACTCAACTTTGGAACTCTACTGACTTGAGTGAACTCTTCTCTTGGTTTTAAAAATAATAAAAAAGTTTTCATTTAAAAGTGTTGGCACACTAATATTGATTTAATAGAAAAAATAGGTTTAATACAATCTCTTGAATACCTGGTTATATACTTGTAACACTCCGGGTCTAACTACTACCTCTTTTCAAGTTCTTTCTTTTTAATCATGGAAGTAAATACTCTCTTACTTAATACAAAATTAGTTAAATATTGATGACTTCATGTCACCGACTAGACACAACTGGTCTCAATCTAAAGCATTGTCAATATGTCGATATGAATAATAATTCAGATTTAAACTTGATTCAAGAAGATTAGTTCTTCGTATTGATTTTCAGACTCTATTGTCTTATCCAATATGGCTCCATCCTTATAGGATTCCATAACCAATTTGATTATCCTTGACATTAAATGACATATAAATTTTTATGTTCATAGTAATATCCAATAATAGTAAGTCAACATAATAAACTATTTATCTTCTAGTAAATTCAACTAAGAACCTTTCGATTAATCTTCAATTTCCTTATGGTTCTTTCCAAGTTATCCTTTGCATCATTTATATAAGATACCTACATTTGTATGTTCATAAACAATCATATATCCTTTCCCTCAATATGACACATATATTCACATGTTTAAGATGTATGATAAGTCAATATCCAATTTGGAGATCATTTTCTACTTGAGAGGAGTCTGTGCTTCTACACATTAAAATCTCTTCGCATTATAGATTTGGTTTGACGAGATGTAAAATTCTCTTCTTACAATACCATGAATAGGTATTAATAGACTCTAGGTCAAATATATAAGATAGTATCAATCAAAAGACAATGAGGACACATTTATATACATTTTAACTCTCTTGTTGAAAAATGATATAAACTCTTATTCAAGTGTATACCCTAACCCTAGGGAATAACTAATCTCCTACTTTCAAGGGTTATAAGCAATCGAGAACGTAAGTTATCCACCCATGGTTAAACTTCTGACTTAGGCATTCATAACATCATACCCTAGATAATGATGACATAATACTTCTATGCACATAGGTAGTTGAAATATTACTTCATTCAATAAATAGTAAAGGCAAACATATTTCTATTGTAATTTCAATCCTTCCATTGCAAAAATCATAGCTCAATCAACAATGTAAATACGATACTGTATTTTAGAATATTATCACATTGTTCTATAGTAACTTATATTTTTTGTAATAATCAAACAATATATTCAAAACAGTTGTTTATCATACTCTATAGATTCCCTAATCCAACTTATATATAATCTATCTAACAACACAAGCTTTCATAACTATCTAATATCAATTGAATGCCTACCAAGATAGCACAACCATTTCCAAACAAGACTCAACTTAGCTTCAACATAAAAAAGAGAAAAAGGAGTAGATATATCAAGCATGCTTGGAAAAAATATAGCTCCCAACGAAAATATTACAACTCTTTGCTCAATGCAAATAGCTCTGTTTGTTGCCTCCTATGATCTCAGCTCCTCAATCAACTTCTCCCCACTCAAAACAAATTCTCAAACCTCTCAAATATCACTAAAATAATGCTCTCAACTCACAAAAATGATCTGCTATCAAAACTCACAAAAAGAATGAACTATACGAATACACTTAAATAAAGACAACAAAATGAATATAGAAAAAATGAACCACCAAACATTATGATGCTGCTCTCTATTTATAAAGAAATGGAGAGAAAACAATTTCTAAAGAAAATCTACATGATTCACCACCTTTCTTCCCTTTTCCAGCCATGGGCTTTGCTAGTTGAAATGGTAGCAAATTTATCTCACAAAAACTCTCTCATGCTTCCAATAGTTGCCTTGACCCAGCTGACATTTTCCTACGCGTGTTTTTTTTACCATAGCTCAACAAAAAAGCTCCCATTTTATAGCGCATATGGAGTCCAAACTTATTCATCTCGTTCCTTTGTCAAGTCATGGTTTTCTCAACATTACACATGTTGTTTTACTCAGTCAAAATTCCCTTTTTGGAGCTGCGCGTGGGCTTACATACTCCTGTTTGTATTCATTTTATTATCGTGGCTTTTCCAACCTTCTATCTCTTGCAATCTAGTGCCTATATTGGTGGCTTCAGGTTCTTGTAACAACTACCTTTTAAATGCATTCAAAACAGTAATGAAATTATTATGCCACCTTCTCTATGTGTGGCAGTTTGACATATTCCATCACGTGGTTACTCAGCCATATGTGTGGCTATTTATGCATGCTTTATAACAACTATAATTAGCATTGGTATGTGACATATCCACCTTTTATAATGTGTGTTTTTTCAAGCCATAATGTGGCTTCATTCACATATTTTATAATATGCATGTAAGATGGTATCTTATATATGTTTTCCTTCACAATCTTTATATTATCAATAATATGCTTTTAGTTTATTATAATATCCATCACATTTATTTATATTTTCATTAATATGCATATAAATTTATTTATTTATATATATATATTATAATATATATTCTTTTATTATAATATATATATATATATATATATATATTTTTTTTTTCATATATCTATTTCAATTGATTACATATTTACTTATTAATATATAATATATATTTTGTCATATATATATATATATATTACCAATATTTAAACATAATCACATATTTATATATATTGATGCATATATCTATAATACACATATATTATATATGTGAATGTTCGTATATGTAGTACATATCTACGTATGGGTATACGTAGACATTTCTATCTACATATATACCTACATACATAGATATGTATGCACCATTACATATATACATACATATTCTATATGTATACATACCCATATATATATATATATTTACACTATTTATCTCGAGCTCATCACAAGGATTTTAACACTGGCGCTCAAATCGACCAAACAATCAAAGAGAATCAAAGACAATCACTCTAACATTCTTGTTAACTCAAAAATCTATCAACATGGTTTATCACATACCAACATTGACTCAACAAGGTTTACCTACTTGATGCAGTACGTGTGTGCATCTACTTAGATGTGTTACATTGGTGGTTGTTGTTGCACCAAAAGATCGACCTGTTAATGCCTAATACAACCACCAAATTTATACAAGATCCATAAGAAGCGGTTAAGCCATGTCACGAACCAAAGTGCCACATTGCACAGAGGAGACCAAGGGACACACCATCTTGTAACAATCCCCCCCCAACACAAGTGAGGGGTTCGAACCTATGACCCTAGCTCTGATACCAGTTGTTACATTGGTGGTTGTTGTTGCACCAAAAAATTGACCTGTTAATGCCTGATACAACTGCCAAATTTATACAAGATCCATAGGAGGCGGTTAAGCCATGTCACGAACCCAAGCACTGCACTGCACAGAGGAGACCAAGGGACACACCATCTTGCAAAAAGATGATCATGATAATGGTTTCCATACCAAACTCCTCTTCTAGGTGATACTCTCCCTCCCCCTCTAGAGGGTTCAACCTTGTCCTGCATCCAACTTAGAACAAAGTGAATGAAGTTAGCTGATAACATGAAAATCATATTGAAGTTTATTGTAACATTTGAGTTGATTGTATATTACTAATTTTTATGCAATGTAGCGGGTGAGCGGGAAGAGGGGTGAGACGGGGATTTTGAAATCCTCGGATGCAGACAGTGGTGGTGGCTCTGAATCAGATGATGATGATGATGATGCTTGGTTGCTCTCTCTTTCAGTGGGGGAACCTAATTTTATTGTGGCTCTGGTTTTATTTTTGGCATTCAATGTGTGGTCTGCTTTGTCTGTGGCTGGGAGGTTTGTGGAGAGTTTCTGTCTATCCTTTGACTCTGGCTGGCATGTCGGGTTTGTTGTTGAGCTTTATTGTTTTTCCTACTCTCTACTCCCTTTCTGCGCGGGTTCTCCTTGCTTGCTACTGGTGTCATTCTATGGGGCTACCGTGGAGTGGTGTTGGTTGTTGTCTTTGGCTTGGGATGCTATGTTGTAGATTTGTTTGCTGTTGACGTCCTTCTGGGATGTTGTGGATTGGTGCTGGGTGTTGGGTATGTGGTTGGGTTCCTGTTCGCTTCTTCCTAAGGGCTTGGCTATCTCGATGCCATTGGTGTTAGATTTGTTTGAGGCTCTTTCTTTGGCACTAGGTGTGGTTTTTTGGGTGCTTATAGTGGGTTTGATTGTGGAGAGATTCTGACATTTTTTAGACCCTGATTGGCATGTAAGGTCGGATGTGGATTTTAATGATTCTTCCTTCTCTCTACTATTTCCAATTGTGGTCTCTCTTGGCCTTGTCCATTCCAGTGCCTCTTTGTTGGAGCTTTCTTTTGTTGTGGCTTTGGGGTTGTGCTTCTGTGGGATTTCCTCTTTGATGTGGGATGTGGGTTTTGGTTTGCCTTTGGTGGAGTTGTCTATGGTGAGTTTTTGTGATTCATGGTCTTTCCTTCTCTCTACTCTATCTGCTTGGGGGCTTTCCTTGCCTTGTACTACTTCTCTCAGGTCCTAGTGGCTTTTCTTTGGTACTATTTTCTTTGCTTGGTAGTGAGGTTGCTCATGTTGTTGTTAATTATCCTTTGGTGCCTCTCTTGTTGTCTGGTATTTTCCCAGAGTTTTCCTTCTTGGCTGGGCTTAGTTATTTTAAGTCCTTAGTGTTCTTGATGCAGTTTGGGGTTGTTGCTACTCTAGGTTTGGTTGTGAAGCTGCTGGCTAGTTTTTCCAGCATGTTTTTTTTTTATTGGTTATGTTTCTTGGAAGGATGAAGTGGTTGTTGGTTACAGTGGCTGCCAAGGTTTCTTGTGATTCTCTACTGGAGGTTTTTCTCTTGGGCTACCAGTCTTGTATGATGATTTCTATGCTCCCCCCTCTTGGGTCCTATTGTTCATTTTACAATATGGGGTTGTGTTGCTGGTTGAGGAGTGCTCTTCTTTTTCATCTTTGCTCCAGTTTACTATTTTTCCAAAGGATGCTATGGTGTTCTTTACTATGGGTGTAGCTGCTTCCCTTCAATTTTTTCAGCTATGGTCTTCTTTGGAGGTGGAGATTGCTCCTTCGGAGGTGGAGACCTCTTCTATTGAGGTGGAGAGGTGTGTTGTGGATCAGGTGGGAAGTACTATTTTATGTGGTTTAGGGAATTATTTCATCCTCTCTTATAGAGGGGAGTGATGGGCGAGGCCTTGATGTCACAACTCACATCATTTAATTCTTTATTTATCAAACCGGGTATGTCTCAGAGCAGTATGCGATAAGGGGTGTTCCACAAGTTGGGGGTTTTTGCACTGTAAACAGCGACTATGATTTTGGTCAATCTCCTTCGGGGGTTCTCAGGAGTGCTTCGAGAATGGAACGTGGTGACTTAATCTCTAATGATGGATCTATCTAATGGTTAACTAATGCCTATTTAAACTGATTCTAATCCTAAAGACTAAGCTTAGATGTCACCTGAATCAACTGGAATTTATTCATTGGGAATTCTTATGAAGTAATTTTAAACTAATGCTAAGTCTAAATACAAATTTTAAATTTGTTGATAAAGAAATCTATTTACATTTGCAGATAATAAACTTTATGCAAGGATGATAGTAAAGCTAATTATGTTGCAAAAATTCAAACACTAAATCTAGGAGATGACAATACTAAATCCCAAGAATACATTCCAGCTTAGCTTCGGCTCTACCCTTACATTAATCATGATTACCAATTCTGTTACAACTATGTGCATTTGTAAGTGAATACTTAAAGAAAGTTGTAATGATTAATTTGATTCTATTCTACTGTGAAATGAATTTTAACTAATTGAAATCGTAATAAGACAATCTAAGTAAATACCATTGCTGAATAGTGATAGCAAAAATTAAACTGCTAACCTCAAACCAATTATAACGAAAAAAATTTCAATGAACCAAATGACAATGGCAAAGGATCACCTCCTTCGGCTGAGCAGGCCCTACTCTTCCTCCAGTGGGATCACAACACAGTAATTTAGATCAACCTTCTATTTTCATTCAAACTGGCCAAAATCGGCGAGTAAAACAAAGTACTGAATACTAAAAAGTTACAATCTCCAGCAAAATATTGACTAACTAAAAACAAACCTAAGGATGGATATTTATAAGAATATCCCTTATTTGAATTCAAACTACTGGTGCTAATCGCCAATTATAAAGTACAAAGGAAAATGCAACTCTATTTGAAACTATCCAGAGAATCTCACAATATTCCAGCTATAACAACAGTTCCAAAATTGGCAAAGAAAGCCAATCCAAAATTATAGTAGTTCAGGATCTTTCGAGATCTTTCAGGAGCGTGATTATAGCAATGATTTTAAACAAAGAGTCTAACAGACACAACTCGACAATCAACATTGAAGTTCCTGCATGAAATCCTCAAAGATATATTGCATTCATGATAACAAATTTTTCAATTTGCACAACGATACCATTATTAACACAACTAAAAGAAGAAAATTTAATGTAAAACATCACATCTAATATATCCTTCAATTAGTCACATATAACATAAAACAAGTAAACGATAAACATATTATCTACTGCCATAGTAGTTAATTAATATTATAACAAAGTCTTTGGAGTATCTAAAAAGATTAATAAAAAAAATATTCTTGAGCACTCATCATCCTTCCCTCTTGATATAAACCATGTCCTCATGGTGGAGGATATGACAAATCACTGTTCTTTGCTACCAACCAAGTGATTAAGTCTTCAAACTCAACATCATGCAACACATAATCTAAGAAATTCATCTGACGAGCATATCCATTTGTCCTTTCAACTGATCTCATCCACTTTCTCAGATTTTCTCTAGTGAACTACGACGTTGCATCAAATGTTGGGGCTGGCATAATGATAAGAGGAGGTCTAAACCTCATTCCTAACTAGTTTGTTTCCTGCTCCTCAATAATACTTTAATCACAGTTCCAATTCTGGTTATACTCCATGTGATGTTTCTAGGAGAAATCAATTCTCTTCTCCTTAGATGTGGTGGAATAGTCCTGAATCTATCTCTGGCTGTAGTCAATGCTCTCTTTGGAAGTCATTCTTGAACCCTTCTAAACACTTGGATACTCTCATTCAAAATCCTTCTGTATATAGGGGCTACATTCTCTGATGTGGCAAGGAATCTGAAGTGAGCCCTAAAAGGCCTGGACCATGGAGTTTCATTTCTCATTGGTAGCCCAAGTTTTAACTGTGCTTCTATATATTGACTATCCTTGTTTTCCCATTCTACTTGGTTTTGTAACAAAGAAACAAAACATCTTATTTGAAGTTATCCTATGAAAACATTGAGAAATGATTGTGGATAATCTCCAAGCAAAAATCCATGTTGGAAGTATTCACATATTTGATTTTGAACCATGGGATGGCTATTGAAGAAATCTTCAAGGAATTCTCTATCATTCTCATAACCTATTTTCCTTTTGAGTAATAGTTGGTTTATCTTCCATTGAAAAAATATTTCTCTCAAAAAAAGTGCATAAGACCCTGAAGGTTTCCTTATGGACAACATGGCACAAGATAGTTCTACCATCTGTTTTAGTCTCTCATACATTTCATCTTTTTCTTTTACCAACTGTAAATTCTAATTTTTCAATTGCTCATTTTCATGCTTAAATTTAACAACTAAGGAAATATATTTGCCTGGGGTAGATGATGTCGAAGCTTCATATGATTGCAACATGTGAGATTTTCCCCTTATCTGGTGTTCCTTCTACCGCAACTCTGCTTTTAGCTTCCCTATCTCCTCTGTACTAAACCTCATTGTTTCCTCTGCCCTAGCTAATGCTTTTGCACTCACTTGCTGCATGGTTTTTGTGGTCTCACTTAGTTGTCCTTGAAGTGTAAGCTCTTTCTCAACCATTTCCTTTTCCAATTTCTCTATCCTGGTAAGATAATTCTATAATTGTTCTTCACTTCTTCTCAATTTTTGTTCAAGGAACTCAATCTTTCTTTTCTCTTCTTCCAATTCCATCTGAATTCTTGATACAACCATGGCATTTACCATTTCATTTTATTCTTTTGATTCCTCCTCCTTTGGTAATTGAGTGGTCTGTTCTTGTTCAATCATTGGTTCTTTCCCTTCTCTTCTTTCAACAATTGGGGATAAAGAGGGAGATTTTTCAATTTCTCCATCCTCATACTCCTTTGAGGCCTCCCTCTCTTCAAATTGAGAGTGAATTCTTTCCGAGGAGTCAAAAGAGTCCAAAATAGGTGTCTTCTTAGGAGATGGGAGTGGAACTTTAGGAGCTCTATGAGGTTGTTCAGCCAATTGCTCAAGTGGTTGGTCTCCTTCATGGACTTCAAAATTTCCCTGCTAGTTTTCAAAAACTGGGGTTTCCTCAGGAGTTGACATAACCTCTTCAACTATACTAGGGTTTTCTTTTTCTATTTCCCACTTCTTCTTTTTGGCTACACTATGGGTTACCATAACAGACTATGATGATTTCCTCTTTTTCTTGTCCTTTTTGTGTTTCTTATCCGAGGATTCTCCTTTTACTAGCTTTTCTGTGGATCCCTTTATAATTTTCTTTTTTTCCTTCTTAACAGGTGTAGACAAAAACTCCAACCATCCTTGTTTACCAGTTTCTTTCTTCAAGAAATGGTTCTTAATGATTAGGTGTATTAACCCATGGTATTTGATGTAAGACATTCCTCTAGACTTTACCCTAGTTACCATAGAGGAAATTTGGGAAAATAGGAATGCAGGTAAATTGATTTTCATGGAAGGGTTTGCATTTCCATACCGTAAATGTATTAACAATCACATTCTCGAACCCAAAACAGCTCCGTACTGACCTTCACAAGTGAAGAATTTCATTAGCTAGCTGATTGCGGTTCTCCATGGTTCCTCCATACTGCAACATGAAATTCCATGCGGTTCTCCTTTATGCAAATTTTTTTTTGGCTTTTTCTCTGGTTCTCTGAAGAATGCCACCACCAAATATTCATATTTTACTTGTCTTTTTTCCACTGGCCTTCCTTCAGTAGGAATTCTAGAAATCTCATCACTCACATCATTTAATTCTTTATTTATTGAACCGGGTGTGTCTCAGAGCAGTATGCGATAAGGGGTGCTCCACAAGTTGGGGCTTTTTGCACTGTGAACAATGACTATGATTTTGGTCAATCTCCTTCGAGAGCTCTCAGGAGTGCTTCGAAAATGGAACGTGGTGACTTAATCTCTAACGATGGATCTATCTAATGGTTAAATAATGCCTATTTAAACTGATTTTAATCCTAAAGACTAAGCTTAGATGACACCTGACTCAACTAGAATTTGTTCATTGGGAATTCTTATGAAGTAAATTTAAACTAATGCTAAGTCTAAATATATAATTTAAATTTTCTGATAAAGAAATCTATTTACGTTTGCAGATAAAAAAATTTATGCTAGGAAGACAGTAAAGCTAATTATGTTGCATAAATTCAAACACTAACTCTAGGAGATGACAATACTAAATCCCAAGAATACATTCCAGCTTAGCTTCGACTCTACCCTTACATTAATCATGATTACCAATTCTGTTACAACTATGTGCATCTGTAAGTGAATACTTAATGAAATTTGCAATGATTAATTTGATTCTATTCTATTGTGAAATGAATTTTAACTAATTGAAATCGTAATAAGATAAATACCATTGCTGAACAGTGATAACAAGAATTAAACTGCTAACCTCAAACCAATTATAACAAAACAAAATTCAATGAACCAAATGACAATGAAAAAGGATCACCTCCTTTGGTTGAGCGGGCCCTTCTCTTCCTCTGGTGGGATCACAACACAGTAATTCAAATCAACATTCTATTTTCATTCAAATTGGCCAAAATTGGTGAGTAAAACAAAGTACTGAGTACTAAAAAGTTACAATCTCCAGCGAAATATTGACTAACTAAAAACAAACCTAAGGACGGATATTTATAAGAATATCCCTTATTTGAATTCAAACTACTGGTGCTAACCGCCAATTACAAAATAAAAAGGCAAATGAAGCTCTATTTGAAACTATCCAGAGAATCTCACAATATTCTAGTTGTAGCAGCAGTTCCAAAATCGGCAGAAAAAGCCAATCCAAAATTATAGCAGTTCAGGATCTTTCAGGAGCCTTTAGGAGCGTGACTATAGCAATGATGTTAAACAAAGAGTCTAACATACATAGCTCGACAACCAACATTGAAGTTCCTGCATGAAATCGTCAAAGATATATTGCATTCATGATGACAAATGTTTCAATTTGCACAACGATACCATTATTAACACAACTAAAAGAAGCACATTTAATGTAAAACATCACATCTAATATATGCTTCAATTAGTCACATATAACATAAAAAAAGTAAATGTTAAACATATTATCTACCGCCATAGTAGTTAATTAATATTATAATAAAGTCTTTGGAGTATCTAAAAAGATTAATAAAAACAGTATTCTTGAGCACTCACCAGGGAGCCCCTTCCTATTGGGGTGGAGGTCGGGTTGGTGTTGTGTGTTTGTTGAGGCTCTTTAGTGTTCTACTCTAATTCCTAACTCTCCTATTGAGGTGGGGAGTTTGGTTTTGTTGGATGGTCTTGAAAAGTGTTGTGTTGTTGTTTAGTTGGTTCAGGCTGATGGTTACCTAGTTGTCTTAGGTTGTTCGTTGTTGATAAGTGTTGTATTGTAGTCTGGTTGATATAGTCTGATGGTTACCTAGCTATCTCAGGTTTTTCTTGGGTACAAGTTCCTTTGTAATTCTTGGTTGTTTTGGGTTTGAGGATCCCGTTAAAACCTTTCTATTTGGTGCAGATTTGAGTTTTCACACTATTTTTTTATAATATGCTTTTGGTTCACTGTTGGCTGTCTTTGTTCTATCCTATTGCAGCTTGGTCTCTTTGTATGAGTTTTGAGTCCTCGTCAAAACCTGCTTGTTAATGGTTTCAAGTCCATTCAAAACCTGTTGTTAATGGTTTTGGGTCCATTCAAAACCTATTTTCCCCCCTTAATCAAAACATGAAAATCATATTCATTATATATCATTTCCATCATTAAAACATTTAAAAAGAAATCTCATTATAATGCATATTCATACATTTCATTCATCTATTGAACATACTAAATTCATAATCTTGCATTAAAACATATTTACTCAAAAAATTCAAAGTAATCGGGTAACTTAGAAATAGGGTGTAACATACCCTCCCCATTAAGAATCATCATCCATGATGATATAACATATAGATAAAATCAAATAAAGTTTTTACTTTAAATTTTCTAAATCATGTAAGAAATAGGTAATTTTTTGTTAATCTCAAAATAATCTTCCCTCGAAGCACTGGCCCCTACAATCTTGTGCTTCCTGGACCTTGCACTGAGTGACCCTGCTAACGCATTGGAAGAACTTGAATGCTATAAATAACAAGTACATTAGTAATGACTCAATATGTACATAAGTACAATAGTAACTAGATCATACATGTCACATATACCACATTGACTGGAAAATAAATCACATTGACTAACACACACTTGCCCTTAGTGCAACCGAAATAGAAAAGGAGTGTCGGTGTATTGCGCACTACAGCGTGGGTCCCCATCCTTTCCTCCAGACTTCTGCACCATCAAACAACTCAGAAACTAAGAATGGCCATAAGTAGAACTAATGTTCATCTTGAGCATAGTACTACTCCTAGACACTTGTCAATCTTGAGCATAATAGTACTATTTCTTGAATCATGCTTTGTATCAAAAAATATTTTCTACCTATCATTATTCTCTTCTTATTTCTCTTCTTGACCAACTTGATCTATTTTTCCATTTCTGACAATATTTCTAGACTAAGGTTATTCCTATTTCCTATCTTATCCCAACTTATAGGAATTCAACCCTTCCTTCAATATAATGTTTCAAATGGATCAATTTTTTTTATTGCAGAGTGATAGGAATATTCTACAAATCTTCCAGGACTTGGTTTGCCTTCTTTTCATCTAACTATCCGACTTAGGGTGATAAGCTAAACTTATATTAAATTGAATTTCTAATAAGGTGATTATAGTTTACTTAAAACATTAACGTTACTTGTGTGTCCCTATTCGAGATAACCTTCTCTGGAACACCTATGCAATCAAAAACTATTTTACATAAATTTGCAGTTATGATTGGTATCCCACTTGACGATTTCCCAATATGAAAATGGCTACCTAAGTGAGAGTGTCTACCACCACCAAATAACATTATGCCAAATCCTTGACATAGGAAGATCAAAACTATACTAATGATCTACCACTTCCTCTTTGTAATTTCATGAGAATATAAAAGTCCTCCTGAGTGATGACATTTTATCTTCACCCTCTGGCATTCTGGACAACCTGCTACATACCTTGTAGCATCTCTCGCCATTTCCTTCTATAATTTTAGTGATTTCACATTAGTCAATAATTTTGTCACTCCAGATTGTCTTGAATATGACACCGTTTAAACTTCACATCACACCTTATTCCATAACTCCCCTGAGTCTGGTAATTAGGTTCTTCCTTTTATTCTTAGTAGTCCATTCAAATTAAATGAAACATCTTCCTTGGACTTATGTCACACTTGATTCTTTAAAATTTAATGAATAAGTGTCTCCTTCGACATTAGGGAATTCACAACTTGGTTTTTCTTGCCCTTTAAATAATTGATTTCAGAGTTGTCCAATTTCAGCTCAAGTCATCTCCTTTGATGAGCATTTAAATTGGTTGAGTAAGAATTCTTTTTAGACCTGCTGGTTTGTTATTATCTCCAAAAGTTGTCCAAACAATTAATGCATACATAGTTACCAAGTGTGAAAGATTCTCGATAGCTCAAAATCATGTGGAGCATGGTTTCATTTATACAACTTCAATTTCCTAAACTTATAGGTAATAATTTACCCTTCTTGAATAAACATATTGCCTAAACTTTTCCAAAGCATCAATAATAATCACAAATTGGTCTTCCAAAAATAAGAACTTATAGAATTGTGTTGTAGTTACTTTTCTCTCGTTGGTCAAAGGCCTCTGACTTTTTTCATGACTTTTCAAATCTTTCGCTAATAGCTTCTCCAACAACTTTGTTGTGGTTATAAGAAACTTTGGTTTTAAGATTTTTGATCCAAGAACCATGTCTTACATGGAGAAGTCAAAAGTTTTCTCAGACTGAAAATAAATCATTAAAATCACTGAATAGAATACACATTTGTATCTAATATTTTCTTGATCCATATAATTTTTTGTTTCCCCTCTTGGTGTTTCCAAGACTTATAAACTAATCATCTTAAAAGTTGAACTTCATGTAATCTTCTATTTTCTCCAATTTGATCATATTGATTTAACATTCTTCTTGTTTGTATTTCTATGATTGAATGAATGTTTACTTGCCTTATCCCACCCTCACTTGGTATACCTTACAATTACTTTTTGTTCCCAAGGTTATTTAATTATCCTTCCGATTTGAAAATATTGTCTCTTCCATATCCAATTTACCCCTGGAACATCTTCAAATGATCTTTAAAGGGTCTAAACACAATTTTATTTCATTGGAAAACTTATAAGTTTAATTTGAACTTCAACCAAACTATGCTCTATTTGAGCTCTTATCTGGTTAGTTTGTTTTACTATCCTAATTTTTTCCTTGCAACCAACTTTCCTAATGAAAGTTTCGTCCTAAAATTATTGGTGATTTCATTTTCCCCATAACCTTAGACACTTCAAGGGTTGTTTGGTTTATTTTTCTCATTTCCAAGTCTTGAATCCAAATTGTCCATGCACATTATGGTTTGTAGGTTCATGTTAGTTTTATCCTTTCCTTTGTGAGTTGCTTCCTTTTTGACCCATTTTGGACTCTAACCTATACTCGAAGGTACCAACTCTCATTCTTGATTACAATTATCATTGCTAGATTTTAATCTTGTTTGAATTAGGATTATGATAAGGTTATCCTGCCTCCTGGATACTCCCTAGTTGATTCTAACTCGCAATATGTTGAATTTTCCTCTTCACCTAAAGTTTTTCAGTTTTATACTAACTATTAGTTTCTCCAATTTAGCATTTATATCAATAGACATAACCTTGTTTCTTATCCTAGGTGCATTCCTTCCGCAATCCAAGGGCATCTCTCTATGAGTTGTTGGTTTAGGAGTTATAACCTCCAGGGATGATTCTTTCCTAGTCCCAAGTTTAGAGAAATTCAAAAATTTAGCTTCTTTACTATTTTTCTTGTTATTCTTTTCCTTGCCATTCTATCATAAGAATTTTTCAAATATTAACCATTGATAATGTTTGTGGAGAAACTTACGTAATGAGCTCATAGGTCCAAGTGTTGAATCTGGTAGCTCTATTACCACATGTAACATACCCAATGTTTACACAATAGTTTTCACCTTAGTTTTAACTTAAAAGTGAATAACTCAAGTTTCCAAAAATATAGAAATAAATTTTTTCCTTTTCAATTATATAATTGCACATTGCATAAATTTTCTCCACATATCAATTCATGAATAAAATAACTTTACATAATTTCAAATATATGATTCTCATCTTTTCAAATACATATTACAATTGATCCGTGATCATGTTCATATACAAATTCATAACTTTCAAGAGTTCAAGGTCGAGGTTTCCACCTATGGATCGCACTTATTATGTTCCATAAGACTTGAAAACTGACTACACAAGAGAGAGAATCACCCAACTTATTTTCCTTCAACCACGAACTTAAGCGGTCCTCTACACATCTTCCTAACTAGTAAGATGGCCCTACCATTCAATGAAGATTTTGGTATGAAAACCACAAAAAATGCACATTTGAGTATCTGGTGTTGTGTCCTACTTATCTAGTATGACCATACAATGGATACCCTCCAACTACACTTGACTCTATTGACTAGTATACAACCCTTGATCACAGTGAACCGAATAAGTGTAAGTAGCGGCTTTTACACCCACTCTAGCCAAAGATTTCATATATATAATAAATCCACTTTCTACGAAGCGGTGTCGTATGTTCACCCACCCTTACTCAAATTGTGAACTCTATTGACCTGAGTGAACTCTTCTCTTGGTTTTAATAGTCATAAACAAGTTTTCATATAAAAGTGTTGACACACTAATATTGATTTAATAGACCAAATAGGTTTAACATTGTTGGAAATATGAATGAACAAGAACCTAGTTGAAGTTGCATACTCTTCAAAGTGCTAGAAATATGAATGCACAATAACCCAAATGAAGCTATGGACACTTCAAAGGATCAAACCAAGAAAAACACCATCCACATGAACAAGAAAGTGTTGCAACATGAGCAAGAAGACAATTTAATCAAATGATGATCTATAGACAAGGTGAGAGGAGGTAGGATAACCACCTTGGATGCAAACATTATATCCCTAATCCATAATTTCAAATGCACAAGTGAAATATTAAATACCTAGATAACTATAAGCTAATTAATGAGACATGGCCCCATTATAACTAGTTTCTAGAAATGACACCTAAGAAACTTAACTCCTAAGTAAACTTATAATGATGTGAATAGGTCCTCACTAAGAACTAGTTAGGAAATAACCCCATTCGCACTAAAACCTCCCATAAGTGAAACTTAGGGAGTGTAGTTATTATGCAAATGATGCAAATGCAATATGGGTCATGACAACAAGGTCATGTTAGGTACCCATGTACAACTAATCTCTCACAAATAGAGTAAAGGAGAAAACCCAATGGGAAGAAAACTCCTCTCTAAAAAAGAGATTAAATGCAAATAAAATAAAATCATGTGAGGAAAGATGGATGAATCCATGATACCCCCAAGTACACCATCTGTCACATATGTAGAAGTTGAGAAATCCAACTTCACAGTCCCCAAGAATCACCTGCATGCAAATACATATCACATACAAAAGACATTCAAAACCAAAAAATATGTTCTGTAAACCTCAAAGTAAAAATGCATTATTGAGAATCAATTATTACAAAGAGATCAATCCTTATGAAGGAGATCAAAAAACCCTAAAACAAACCTAAAAGGGAAACCCTAGTGTGCACACTTAATAATTAATCAATTATTAATGTGCCTAAGTTTAGCTTAAGTAACTAAAAGAATAAGTGACTTAAATAATTAACCAATATGATATAATTAATTAAGTGTAATAATTTATTACTCTAACACCCCCCCTTAAGATGAACTTAAGAAGTAGCTAAAACACTAGAAAAAATATGCATGACAGCAAAGATGGGTCCCGACAACAAAGGCCTAATCAGGTACCCATTTACAAATGAAAGAATGAGGTAGAGAAGAAAAACCCTGTGGGAAAAAACCCCCCTACAATGAGATGACATGTTGCAAAGAAGCACTGGAAGAACACTATGGAGTAACATTGGAACCGAAATCTGGCAAGCAAGGAAGGATAATTTTGTTTACTACTGAAACCAGATGAGAGTCATTGATTGACTCAAGGAATCATGAAAAAGTAACAATAGACCCGATGCCACAGAACACTCGAAAAATTTAAACAAGAACAACCCTAGAAACTATGAAGTAGTAGTCGATTATTGAATGATATATTACTGAAAATGAAGTGCAAAGATGCAAGTTTCACCCTTCCAACTGCCAAATCATCCAAGTAATCTCCAAACAACCCATTGGGACAAATATGGACTAAGCGATGAACCTATGATAGATACAAAAAAACTGTATGGATAGCAACACAGAGCTCCTCAATACCTTCCCAACGCCGCAAAGATAGTGAAAATCGGAGATTGTGGCAAAAATTTATGAGCTCGGAAGTGAAAAATGAACATCTGAATTCAAACAAAAATAAATGAAGCTAAACAAAAAATATTGAAAAATAAACTACACTACAGGATAGTGCTTAGAACCAGCTTTCCGGTGATATCTCGTTTGCCCGATTTCGATACTGTATGCCCAAGTTATGCCAAAAAGAAAAAAACTACTCCTTTAGGGAAAACTAGGGTTAGGAGGGGGCAAAGAGGTCCATATAGCCCCTGATGTCATGCTGACATCAGCATTTCCTGAGCTTAAATTTGATGGCCATCTGGCCATCACCGCAAAAAATCGGACTCCCTGCAAAAAATATTTGGCCCCTGGTCACCCATGTGACTGAAGGCGCAGGGCAGGGGGTTGGGGCGGAGCCCCTGGTCCTCCATAGGACCTCGACGATAGTGGAGGAGCCCGCAGGGGCTGGCAGAGGGCCCCTGATCCT
This sequence comes from Sequoiadendron giganteum, assembly GCA_007115665.2. Taxonomy (NCBI): domain Eukaryota; kingdom Viridiplantae; phylum Streptophyta; class Pinopsida; order Cupressales; family Cupressaceae; genus Sequoiadendron; species Sequoiadendron giganteum. Next base: position 508,261,707 of record CM021105.1, read on the forward strand.
CCATGTGATCGGGGCGGAGCCTGAGGGAGCTCGCGAGGGCTGGGTGGGCCGGCAACGCAGCATGGTGGAACCACCAGTGGCAGGATGATTTGTGCAGGCGGTGCAAAAGATTTTTCAAAAAATCAATTTTTTATTTTATTTTTTTGATTTTTTGAATGTTGGAGCCTCGGAATGTGTGCTGGGGAGGCCGTACGACCTCCTTGACAATTTTTTTCCTCATAAATCGACCAACCGACAAGCGTTCTTAGGGTTTTTGGCCGCTGCAAATGCGATGGTGACCTCCATTTGAGCCCAAAATGCTCCAAAAAATTGGCTACCCCCTGTGAACCCTAGTTTTATACCTACACAAATACAACAAACAAACACATTAGTAGCTCAATATGCAAGGTAAAACAAGGATTCCCCATGAAATCCATTTACAAAACTTAAATAAAAAGAAAATGAAGAACAATGCAATAAACCAAATCAAATCTATCTAAGCAAAACAAACTCTTGATCCCATGGGGGAATTGGTGCCAATTGATGTGTCAAAATTGGCCTTTTCCCAACTCCTTTGTTGCAATGTTGATGATGTGTTGATGATCAAATCTCCTTGATGAGATTTTGGCATAATTTAGCTATGAAATCATGAAAATTATGAATACTTGAGGAGAAATGGACAAAATTAGCTCTCAATGTGAAGAGAGTTACTTTGCATGAGATTGTAAATGTTGAATGAGAGGAAGAACCTTTCATTTATATATTTCCAAAATGTAAAAGAGAGTGAAATTGAGCAATGTGGGATCATTCAACATCCATTGGCCAAGTGTCACTTGTCAAGATGTGAATGGTTGAAGGTTGTACACATTTTGGCCAAAGTGCCAATAAATGTCATTAGGTGGAATTTCAATTTGAGGAAATGACATGTGAGAGGGAAAGAGACATGAAATAAATTCCACTTGGCTCAATGCACAATGACATGTAAGAGGAGTGAATGCCTTGTTGGAAGAACCCATCCACTTGGATTTTTAAATTCAAATTTGAGGGAATATTCCTTCCTTATTCCTTGTTGAGAGAAAATAGGCAATTAAATAAATCAAAGTAATTGATTTATTGTGAAAATTGCATTCTCTAGAGGATTTTAGTGATTGAGATTAAATTAATCAAGATTTGATCAATTTAATGAGAGATTTGGTGATTTGACAATTTTGACTTAGATTTATGAGTTAATTTAAATCAAGAATTGAGAAGAAAGAGTTTAATTAAATAAATGATTTGATTTATTTAAATAAAGGGGATAATGATAGATTAAATTAAATAAGGTTTAATTTATTCAATTTAATAAGAAGACTTTAAGGATTTAATCAAATAAAACAAATTATTTAATTAAAAAAGGGATTTTTAGGGTTAATTAAATTAAAATGATTAATTTAATCAATAGAGGAGAAAGACCTAATTAAATAAATAATGATTTATCTAATTAAAAGATAGAAGGTAATGATAAACTGAGAGTGTGATTTAAGAAGAAATGGCGTTAGTAATTAGGATCCAGTGCGTTAGATTGAATTGTACATTTTCCATGTCTACATTTTGCCCCTCTTTGAAACAATGTACTTGTTGCATTGGTTCAAACAATAAACTGATGTGATCAAAGTTCAAAATTTCTTGATTTTTTTGAATGCCCCACTATTGCCCTAGCGGAAGGACTATGCTGGTATATTGCCCCCTCAAGAGATCGAGCGGAAATGTTCAATTTTTCAATTGAGATCACAATAAAATGCAAGAGGAGTGGTTCTATTGATCAGAAGACGAAAGATAATTATTTGATGTAGACAATTCTGATGATGTATAGAGAGTCATCGGCCATGGGTAACCTCGTGTATATTTTAAGATCTCACACCTACCTGATACTTGGATATAAATGTTAGTAAAGATAGAAGGATAAGAAGAATAAGATGGATGGAAGGAGGATCGACACAAGTTCACATTATTAACGATAATGATGATGATTTTCTTACCTGGAGTTGAGATTTTCAAAGGGCTAATTACATTATGTTTTGATTTCACACATAGGTATGATGCATCAAGGTATAAAGGACCAGGATGGCGTTGTACCTAGTGTGATGGACTTTGACTCGAAAATCAGATAGGAGTATTCTTTTTCACTCCTAACATATGAAAACCTTGCTAGGACAGACCTAACAAAACAAGTATTCGCCAAGCTATTTTACAAGAACGTCCAACAAGCACAAGAGATAAAAAAGATAATGATCATTTCCCCATTCCTTTCTCTCTAAACTTGTTTTGTTTAGGCATCATCGAGAGGTCCTTGGAATGAGCACAAAATAAGATAAGTTAAAAAGACCAGATAAAGTAAATAAACAAGCTAATGTTCTTCGTACCGCTAGCCAAGGCTAAATTATTGGGGGCTACCTGATGCTTATTTCCATCGTGGGAATGATACATTCTAGGAAATGTTGTGATCAGAGTTTCGGTGAGACTAATTGGATGATAAGCTATTGATACTCTGAGTTGATCAACTTGCTTACTTACTGACCGAGACTTGAGACTTCTGACGATTAGGTGTTCACTTTGGAACCTGCTAGACTTGCTTCTGATTGACTCACCAAAGGATGAAGGTGATGATTGATTTATTAGGAATGAGACAATTGCAGGTGAAAGTGAGATGAGATGGATGGACCATTTTGGGTTTTTCAGATATTTTGAGGCTGTTTTTTTGGTATTTTTGAAAATTTTCAATATTTTTTGGATTTTTGAGATTTATGAATGTTTTTGGATTTTATGTGTCTCGGGGGCCAATCAAGGATTAGCCTTGCCTACGTTTAATCTCATATACGATGTAGTTCAGTTAACAATTGACTTGATTACTGATGAGATAGATGGGAAAACAAATTGCCATTGTGATAGACGCCTAAATGACTTACCTAAAATGTGAAATAAATGGGCAAAGGAATTGCCATTGTGATAGACACCTAAAAGACTGACCTAAAATGTCTCAGGGGATGATCAAAAATCAAATTTTCCTACGTTCAAGCTCAGAGATGACGTAGTTCAGATGGATGACTCTATTTTTTTTATTTTTTGAATGTTTTTAGATTTTGATATGATTTGGATGACACTAGTGCTCTGTTTTGAGATTTTGTTGAAAACCAAGCTAAGGATTGATTGATCGGATCAATCGATTGATGATGATAAAATTGTTGAGGATACACAACAATGAAAGGATAGTGTTAAGCAACACAAGGATTGGGAAGGATATCCCAAGATGATGATGGATTGGTTGGATTTGGTTGATCAAAACTTTGAAGCTTGATTTGGAACAAAATTATTTTGATGATTTGATGTGATGCTAAAGTACACATTAGATGCAACTGATATTGATGTTCGATGAAAGAGGAAGCTTGATAAGGAACATCTTCTCGTCAAAATATGCCATGGGCTAGTGATTTGGATTCGTGCTCACAAATGCTTTGACCAATTTGATTTCATGTTTGCCAATGTTCAGATCGCCACATAAGTTGGAGGATATAGATCCAGATTTATTCCTGAAGCAAGATTCAAATATCTGCCCCTAGTGTCTAGCAATTTTTGAAAAGCCATGGGTGGATTCTTGGATAGATGGATGGATGGATGGGTATGGATCATCTTGTGATAAGATAAGGTGTTCCGGTAGTGGATGTACATTTGGATAATGCTTTAAGGCTCAGATAATGTTGGGTAGGATAGGATCAATGGAAATGACCCATGTCAAGTGTCTACCATAAGCAAGTATAAAGTGTGCACCAAATTTTCATCAATATTAAGATAACTTGGAGTATGGATGCAGATGGATTGGATAAATGGTTCATGGATGAATGGATTTGTTATGGATGGAATGCTGGCTTTATTATGTATGTGATAAGATTATTTCTTTTGAAATGGCGCACGTAGATGGCCGATTCTACACATGATGCTTGTTTTCCAGGTTTTCATCATGGTGCCTATCCGAAGTGCCACCGAAGTGGTTTTCACTAGAGGACAATTTTTCTCTTTACTATTTTCAATCCTTTTTTTGATTTTTATATTTTTTGACTTTTTTTGATATTTTTCCATGAAATATTTAGGCTCATGCTGAACCACCTGGTGGTGCTGATGTAGATGCTTGTATCATAATGTGCCATCAATATCCTACTTGAAGAAGCTGCCTTGCCAAGATACGTGCATTTGAATACAACTTTTGAGATTCTTCATCTGCTTTGCTGATACCAGAGTTAACTTTGTCTTTGTGTGCACATCATGATAGAGTGTTTTCTGAATCCTTATGATGAAGGGTCATTGTCAATACATGGTCAATGTGAGAATTGGATATCATGCGTGGAGGTGTGGATGAAGTGTGTTTAGGAATAAAAGATGGATTGGTTGACCGTTTAGAACTTTTGACTCTCCAAACTTGTGAAGATGAGCAATGATGGGTGGATACAGAAGTGTATGTGGAATTAGGACCAACTGCTTGATATACTTTGTACATTGCTTGAGAAGCCCAATTTTTCCTTTGTGGACATTTTTTATGGATACTTTTCCCTTTTTTATTTTGCCCCATATTTTCTTTGACTAATGGAGTATGATAGGGATCATATTTCTTTGTATTCTTTGGTATCCAAGTGTATTTGATTTGTTTGATATGCTTCTTAGCTTCTTTTATCTTTGATAATGTTCTTCATGCTTTGATTCAAATATCCCTTTTGATGTTGGTCTCAATTTGTGGATGGGGTGATGGGTGGATGAAGATTCATGACATGGTTAGTTGTAGTATTGGCATTGGTTTCACCATAAGGATTCTTTGTGCCCCCTATGTTGATTCTTTCTTGAGACAAAGTTGCCCCCAGTTTTATAGAGGTATCACTGATATGTTTAAATCCATTAATTACCGAATAACCAAGACCTTGATGCCTAGGATTGCCAATAATCTGCACTGGTTCCAAGATACCCTGTTCATGTAGGCCTAATCCTCTTCCTTGATAATTCATTCGTTGAAACATTTTATTTTCAATAGGATATGATTTACCTTGGAAAAAAGGTGCTACTCCTTCTCTACTTTGTGGTGGATCTTCAAAGGTGACAACTTCTTTATTGATGAGATAGCTTTCCCTAAGAAAGGTAAGTGTTCCGAGTTTATAGGTGATAGGATCCTCCATCTGTGGGATAAATTCCTGATTGATATCTTTGGTTTGAGCTTGTGAAATATCAAATTTTAATGCTTCTTCAAGAAGTGTCGATGATTCACTATCCACATAAAATTCTTCCTCGTGATTCATTTCATAGGATGTTTCTAATTCACGACTTCTGTAGGAGCTTTCTTCATGATCTATTTATGATATGTCTCTAGATTTTTCTATATCTTGGTCTTGCACACAAATGTTAAGAGCAGGCGACTCTTGTTCCTTGGTAATAATGTCAAGAGTATGAGACTCTTGTTTTGAATGAATATCATCTACATGTCCATCCAAAGAAATCATCTCATGAGTAGATGGAGGAATATGTGCTATATGGATATGATCATCATTTGCGACATCTTGTATAGATAGGAGAGTGTCCATTAGATCATTGTAGTATCTCGGAGATACAAATTCTTGATCTTGGTTGATTTCAGAATCACTTTCGACATGATTTGGATCAAGTTCTTGACATGGGTTGATTTCAAAGGATGGATTGCTTACAAAGGGTTCTTGGACATCGTCATAAGGCATGGGAAGTGGCTCAATATCCTCTTGATCTTTGAGTGGATTTGGATCAAATGTTGAGTTGAGGATTCCTTCACTATCCATAACCATGAGGTCAAAGGATGTCAATGTGTCTTGGGAAGGACCATTGCTAGACCTTGGTGATAGATGTTGATCATGCTTTGGAATAAATTCTTGAGATATGTCCTCTATCTCATTAGGTGATGTAGAGATATTTTCAACATGATCATTGATCAAAGGATTTTGATCATCATTTTCAATGATTTTGGTGGGAGTGTTTCAAGATTTGTTGAGCAAGTGGGGCTTGTTGATATGCCTGCATTTTTTGTGCCAAAAATGCTTGTTGTTGGTCTTGTTGCTGATGTGCCAAAACAACTTGTTGTTGGGCTAGTAATTGGGTTGCTTCTTGTTGCGCTTGATACTGTTGTAGGCCTTGTTGAAATTTTTATTGTCAAACTGCTTGCAATTGTGCATGGTATTGAGCATGGGCTTGAGCATGCATTTGTTGGACTACTTGCAAAGTGATGCTGGATGAATTTTCCATTTTTCGTTTTGGCCTTATTGCAAAAGTGAACCTCTAAAGTGTTTAGGACCAATGATGGGGTGAAGGATGAAAGGGTGAGGGGTATGGGTGTTTAAAATTTTAGGAAATTTAGATCAATGCTAGACTTTAGGACTTGTTTTGATTTTGATTTTGATTGCGGATAGTTTGACTAAGTGTGTTAAGTCAAACAAGGTGGTTTTGGATAATGCACTCGTAGACTATAGGAAGTTGTGTTATCCTAAAACAAACTTGTACACAAGATGATTTGACTAGGTGTGTTAAGTCAAACAAAGTGATGATGAACTTGTAAAACCTAGGAAGTTGTGTTATCCTAGAGTAAACTTGTACACAAAAGGATAATTTGGCTAGGTGTGTTAAGCCAAACAAGGTGATGTTGATTTTTCCTAAAGTCTAGCATAAGTGATGTTTTCAAAGTTCCCAAGATTGTTGGTGAAATGGGGTTTTGATAAATGTTTGGATGGGGTGAAGTGTTTGACTTGATCCTAGATGACCCTACGAGGACCTGCTTACAAGACCAAGGTAATGAAGAACATTTTTTTCCCTAAAAGTGGTTCAAACCAAAAGACCAATGTTGGCATGAAAACCCAATGACTCAAAAGGGACCAAACACATGTGTGGTTCAATTGTCTATCATCTTGCTTAGGTTTGGTTCTTTTTACCACAAACACTTTCTTGATTATGTTTCAAACTGAATGTCTAATGTCCTAATTTTTTCATACCACAAAGTGCATTATGTGGAAATCAAGGAAATCAAGGTAAAGGTTTCCTAGTGTTGAATTTGGTGAAAAAAAATGATGATTAAACCCAAGCACTTAGAAACCTCTAAGGATGGAATCCCTAGGCAAGCAAGAGCACTTAGATTCGTCAAGGGTATTTTTTCCCCCAAAGGGTTTGAAATTTTGAAGCTTTTGTGAATTTTTGGTTTTGAATGTTTCTGATCAAAGCAATGTGTTTTGATTTCAATGATATGCACATCCCTAGGTTGAAGAGACAATATTTGTTGGGATCCCACTTGGATAAATCTAGTTGCACATATTTAGTGCAGATGATTAGATGCTTGACCACACAGGCTCCCCCTTACAGTGCACTCGCTTCTCAGGTCAACCAAGCATTAGTACGCATGAATCTCCCATGGCATACTTTTCATCTCTACAATAGAACTGCATGTATACGTGGGGCGGTTTTAAAGGACATGACCTTTTGCACCGAACAATAAGATAGGATTTTGGTATTTCTTAAACAAGGGTTTTAATTCAGGCATTCCATTCGTGAGGGACTATCTAGTACGACGAGAGACCATTGCTACCCTTCTCGTCGGAATAATCCTCGTGATTCTGGAACTTTCCTCGAGAATCCACACTTATATACCAGTTGGAAGTCGCTTGGATTTAGCGTGTTCTCGGTTGTGTCGTTCCCTTGGGTGATTACTTTTTCCTATGAGGCAGACCCACTAAGATAAACAAAATCAAGCAAGCATATCCCGTAGTTCAATTGACCTTTGTTGAAAAACAAAGGGAGAACACTCACAATATGCCACACTCACACTTGCAAGATTGGTTCAATTTTAATCCCAAAATGAAATGTGGAGGTAATATTTTATGCAACTTAATGTTACCAAAAATAATTTTGATTCTCAATATCGTCGTGAGGTGTGAGAGAAGCACATATGCCTTTTTAAATGAAATTACTTTGCAAAAAAGATTACAAAACACAAAAACACATGTCCATTTTATATCCTCAAAGCAATGATTTGATTCTTTTTAAAGCACCAAAGGAAGTGTGAGATTTTCCTTGTTCAATTGTTATCCTCAAACCAAATCTAGTAAGTTGTTCTAAAGTTCTTTTTAACCCTTTGTTGCAAAATTGAAAGCTTTTGTAGTGTTCTTTTTAGGACCCAAATGAAATTTAGTGTTTCCTAAGAGCATGAAAGTAAACAAATCCTTAGAAAGGGATTATAAGTTCTCCCAAAGTGTTTAAAAACACTTGATACAATGAGATGATAAATTCATAAAGAACCCTTGGCCTTCGTTTTCCTTCCTTCACTTTTGATCAAGAAATTTCTTTTTTAGGAAAATTTCAACAATTGTTAGATTTGTCCATTTTTGGTAATTTTGCATGCATAACTTTGAGAGTCCTATTTTTTCCCAATTTTTTAAAAAAACTAAGATAGGATGAATTTCCAACTAACATCCTAAATTCGAAACATGAACTTCGAGTTATTAACAAAAACAACTTTTAAAAAACTAAGAAAAAACACTAAAATGTCATTTTGAGGGCCAAGATGAAAGTTTCAAGCCCCAAAAATGTGCCAAAATGGTCACCAACCCATCTAGGTTGGCAAACTACATGCCACTTCATAACAAAATCACTTATAAAATTTCAACTAAAACCCACATCCGAGTTAAAAGTTATGACCTCGGAAAGTTCCTACATCACAAAAAAAATGTTAAAAAAAGTCAGAAATCCACAGGTGTAGCGCAATTAGCAAATGCGGCAGAGTTTAGAAATCCAACGGCGCAATATAGTGCCGCATCTCAACTGAGTGTGGCGCTCTGCAGTAGATAGAGAGCGCAAATGCGACGCAGTTTGGAACTTGAAAGTCTGTGGCGAAGTTTAAATATTTTAAATTTTTAAGCGGGAAATTGGGTGCGGTGCAGTTTGAGCTTAGTGCGGCGCAATATAGCGCCACACCTCTGAAAGTGGTGCAATATAGTGTCGCATGAATGTCAGCGGTGCAGTTTCTAGTAAGCAAAGAAAATGTCAAAAAGTCACGGAATTTTAGAAAAACGTGATGAATTTCTCCAAGCAGGCCCTCCCTCTAGCGCCAAAATGTGAACCCCGGTTTTATATCTACATAGACATGACAAACAAACACATTATTAGATCAATATGCAAGGTAAAACAAGGATTCCCCATGAAATCCATTTACAAAACTTAAATATAAAGAAAATGAAGAACAATGCAATAAACCAAATCAAATCTATCTAAGCAAAACAAACTCTTGATCCCATGGGGGAATTGGTGCCAATTGATGTGTCGAAATTGACCCTTTCCCAACTCCTTTGTTGCAATGTTGATGATGTGTTGATGATCAAATCTCCTTGATAAGATTTTGGTATAACCTAGCTATGAAATCATGAAAATTATGAATACTTGAGGAGAAATGGACAAAATTAGCTCTTAATGTGAAGAGCGTAACTTTGCATGAGATTGTAGATGTTGAATGAGAGGAAGAACCTTTTATTTATAGATTTCCAAAATGGAAAAGAGAGTGAAATTGAGCAATGTGGGATCATTCAACATTCAATGGCCAAGTGCCACTTGTCAAGATGTGAATGGTTGAAGGTTGTGCACATTTTGGCCAAAGTGCCAATAAATGTCATTAGGTGGAATTTCAATTTGAGGAAATGACATGTGAGAGGGAAAGAGACATGAAATAAATGCCACTTGTCTCAATGCACAAGGACATGTAAGAGAAGTGAATGCCTTGTTGGAAGTACCCATCCACTTGGATTTTTGAATTCAAACTTGAGGGAATATTCCTTCCTTATTCCTTGTTGAGAGAAAATAGGCAATTAAATAAATCAAAGTAATTGATTTATTGTGTAAGTTGCATTCTCTAGAGGATTTTAGTGATTGAGATTAAATTAATCAAAATTTGATCAATTTAATGAGAGATTTGGTGATTTGACAATTTTGACTTAAATTTATGAGTTAATTTAAATCAAGAATTGAAAAGAAAGAGTTTAATTAAATAAATTATTTTATTTATTTAAATAAAGGGGATAATGATAGATTAAATTAAATAAGGTTTAATTTATTCAATTTAATAAGAAGACTTTAGGGATTTAATCAAATTAAATGAATTATTTAATTAAAAAGGGGATTTTTAGGGTTAATTAAATTAAAATGATTAATTTAATCAATAGAGAAGAAAGACCTAATTAAATAAATAATGATTTATCTAATTAAGAGACAGAAGGTGATTGATGATAAGCTGGGAGTGTGATTCAAGAAGAAATGATGTTAGTAATCAAGATCAAGTGCGTTAGATTAAATTGTACATTTTCCATGTCTACACCCCCAGATCTTGCAAAAAAGATGGACCTGTGGAAACCCTTGCACTTGAAACTCACTGAAAACCATATCTTCAAAAGACGAACAGGCAGCTGCAGGTCTGGAGCTTTGATACCATGTAGAAGTTGAGAAATGCAACTTCACAGTCCCCAAAAATCATCTGCATGCAAATACCTATCACATACAAAAGACATTCAGAACCAAAAAAGATGTTCTGTAAACCTCAAAGTAAAAATGCATTATTAAGAATCAATTATTACAAAAAGATCAATCCTTATGAAGAAGTTCAAAAAACCATAAAACAAACCTAAAAGGGAAACCCTAGTGTGCATACTTAATAATTAATCAATTATTAATGTGTCTAAGTTTAGCTTAAGTAACTAAAGGAATAAGTGACTTAATTAATTAACCAATATGATATAATTAATTAAGTGTAATAACTTATTACTCTAACAACATAGATACATTACAATCAATATCCCCTCATAAGAGGGAAAGATAGAGACTATGCAACCCCCCATAATGTGTAATCTCTTGCAAAAATCGTAAGTGCCTGAAGACAAAGCATGATCCAATTTTGACAAACAACTTATCTCCCTTTTGGAAGAAACAAAACCAAGTAGAAATACAAAGTGCTTCCCATTAAGGATAGGAATTGAAAGAAAGAAGCATGAATATGTATGATGATGATGTCTTTGAAATATTCTCATGTGTCTCCTTGTCCACTGAAGATTAAGATGTCATAATCAAATCAGGTACATGCCCAATCAATGAAGAAGGTGACAAATCAATACTATGTGGAAACTAATGCTGAAAAAGATCCAAAGACAATGATGGTTTGACAATATTTGTGTATTGGTTATTGTCAAAGAGGAGAGATAACCCCTCAAATGTGTTCTCAAAATTTGAAATGTGAGACTCCACAAACAATGATGCAATGTTTGATAGATAAGAATCCCAATCAAGAAGACAATAGGATACTTGTAATAAATCTTTGGGCGTGCTCAATAAATCGCCAACATAAGATGAGTGATCTCGTTGGATAATAATGATAGGAGCCTCATTCAATGACTCTGCACAATGAATCACTGAAGGTGAAGGTACATCAACTATCTCTCATGGAGAAGAATAAGCATCTGAAGAAACCTCATCATCCTCATCTGAAGATTTAAAGTATTCCAAATATTCAAACTCCTACATAGTAGCGTGATCATAGGGTATCCTATATAAAAAATGAAGAGGTACAAGACAATCTAAAACATGATCATTTGGGAATGGATCTGAGTATTAGGATCTACATTTATCTCCCAAATTTTAGTCCAAAGAGTATGAGGACACACAAAATGATCAATAGAATTCAAAGTGGAATCATCAATATGCATAGCAATAACTCTTAAGACATGATCCCTTTTGCAATTCCATACAAATTTCTTACTATCAGTACTAGGAGGGGGAACAAGATCATACAAATTTGGCAACAAATGAAGCCATCATAGATGTTTTATGATGCCATCTCTCCATTGTTTATAATTTACCCTTTTCAACATAATAAGAGATGAATGAAATGAAAAATTCATAATGAGCTATGATAGATCTCCAAAAATACAAAGACATTAACCTTCAAAAACAATTAGAAGCTCTCGAATATGATGCACAACTAAAAATAAAGCCTTCCAATAAAAATAAAACTTCTCCAAATTACAGTATGTCTAAGTTATCAAGCAAATGCCTCAAATTGTAAGAACACAATAGAATATACTTGGGGTTGAATCTCAAAAAAGTAGATGGACAAAATGATAGAGCTCTAAATCACCTTTGCAATGCTGTTGGAATCTCAAAAATTTGACAAACTGGTGAAAAGATACGAGATTGCGAGTCCAAAAGGGAAATATTCACTTCAAGCTGCAATAAAATATTCTAAGAGTAAAATATGATAATAATGCTTACACCACTAGAAAGTGCTCAGAACCAAATTTTTGATGATATCTTTTTTTCAAAAATTTGGTGCCCGAGTTAAAAGCTATGATGATTTTAAGAAAATTATCTTATTAAGACATGAGGGGGCTTCTGTGATTGTCATTTGGCCATCAAATTTAAGATAGTCACCCAATTTTTTTGAAAAATTGCCAAAAAATAAATTGACTTCAAAATATGAAGTATTTTATATGAAAATGGGGGGTCTTGGGCCTTTTGTATGTAATCGTAGGGTTGGTTCTGACCCAATCTGCCCCAAAAATTAGCTACCTCCCAAATGATGGCAACTAGCTTGAAATGAAAACCCTCCAACCTACAATGAAAATATCCTCAGCTCAACTTTCCAATTTGAGATGAAATTTGCATGGCCTATGCTCTGATACCATGTTGGAAATATGAATGAACAATATCCCAAATGAAGTTGCACATACTTCAAAGGATCAAACCAAGAAATAGACCATCCACATGAACAAAAAAATGTTGCAAAATGAGAAAGAAGACAATTTGATCAAATGATGATCTATGGTGAATTGATTTAGAATATGAGATGATTTAAAAATGTACAAGAACCTTGTTTATATAGGCAAGGTGAGAGGAGGTAGTATAACCACCTTGGATGAAAACATTAAATATGAACCAAGAGAGACACCATCCATATGGACAAGAAAGACATCATCCACATGAACAAGAAAGTGTTGCAACTGTAGACACATAAAAATGACCTAGACTTGCAAGCTCTTCTTCTAACCCTAATTAGGACATTTTAATTATGTCCTTGACTCACTTTCAACTATTAATTAGATAATTCATAATTATTTAATTAATTCATATATGATTATTCTTCATGATTATTAAATAAATAATTTTATTTATTTATTTAATTATGTCACTAATTAAGTCCTCTTCTTCCTAAAATTAAATAAATTCTTATTTATTTAATCCACCTTTCACTATAATTAAATAATTATATTTAATTATCTAATTATTCATTAGCCTCTTCTCTCCTAAATTAAATAAATTTTATTTATTTGGTCCAGTTTCCTAAACTTTGAATTAAATCTTTATATTTAATTTAAAAGGTTCTATTTGTCACATTCCTCTAATAATTAAATAATATCTTTATTATTTAATATTCCACCTAAATTAAATAACTTTTATTATTTAATTTCTTTTAAATCTTATTTATTTAAAATAAGTCCCAGCACCTAAATTAAATAATTTAATTATTTAATTTCTCCTCTTTTATTGTGCTCATTTTAAATAAATATTATTTATTTAAAATAAGTCCCCATTTAAATTTCCTCTTTTAGTAAATAATTTAAATTAAATTATTTACTGTCACATGACCCCATCCCTTTTGAATTAAAATAATTTTTAATTCAAAAAGTCAACATCTCCTCTTAAATCAAATATTTTTAAATTATTATTTGATTCCCCAACGACTCCGTTTTTCGTGCCCGAAATCTTTTGTCACATGCATTGTCAGTCATTGATTTGATTTTTTCTTAAAATCAATCTTGACCCTTCATTTCGAATCTGACCTAATGTTTCCCTAACCCTAATTGTGGGTTGCCTTATTGAATCTCGTCCATTGATTCTAGGGCATTTACTAACTTTCAATCTTGGCCATTCACACAAAATTGCCTTTTCTATAAAAGACCAATTTTGGTCTCATTTTGGACAACTTACATTCTCATATTTTAGGATCTTACATTTTTAGGTTTTTATCATCTTGCATCATTGACATCTCTTGCATTCTTAGATTATTTAGCATTGTTATATCTCATTTATCATAACATGTTTAGATTTCATTTGACATAACTTGGACATTGTAGATGCATCCTAGTTGCAGTAGGGCATAGTATTGCATTTAGGTCATTTCAAATCTTTCAATATTTGCTTAGGGCTTGTCATCTTCATTAGCTTGCTCTTCTCAAATCTGAGGGCAAACTAAATCATATTCAGCAAATTAAGAAGGTGTAATGGAGGTTAGTCATGGAGGATGAAGACAATCTATGAGATTGTTCATCTATTCCTTTGCACTTCATTACCCACTTTGGGTTTTTATGTTCTGCATATGATATTGCTAAACCTAGAAAATTTCCATTGTTATAGCAACATGCGCAAGAAGACAATTTGATCAAATGATGATCTATGATGAATTGATCTAGAATGTATTACAATGTACAAGCACCTCTTTTATATAGGGAAGGTGAGAGGAGGTATGATAACCACCTTGGATGCAAACATGAAACGCCTAATGCATAAGTGAAATATTAAATGCCTAGATAACTATAAGCTAATTAATGAGACATGGCCCCATTATAACTAGTTTCTAGAAATGACACCTAAAAAACTTAACTCCTAAGTAAACTTGTAATGATGTGAATAGGTCCTCACTAAGAACTAGTTAGGAAATAACCCCATTCACACTAACACCCCCCATAAGTGCAACTTAGGAGAGAAAATTATTATGAAAATGATGCAAATGCAATATGGGTCCCGACAATAAGGTCATGTTAGGTACCCATGTACAACTAATCAATGCAACTAATCTCTCACAAAGGGAGTAAAGGAGAAAACCCAGTGGAAAGAAAAATCCTCTCCAAAAAAGAGATAAAATGCAAATCAAGTGAGGAAGGATGGAGGACTCCATGATACCCCCCAAGTACACCATTCGTCACATATATACATAACAATCAATAGCCCCCCATAAGAGGGAAAGAGAGAGACTATGTAACCCCCCCATAATGGATAATCACCTGCAAAAATGGTAAGTGTCTAAAGACAAAACATGATCCAATGTCGACAAACAACTTGTCTTCCTTTTAGAAGAAACAAAACCAAGAGAAAATGCATGGATGTTTCACATTTTGGATATAAATTGAAATAAAGAAGCATGAATATGTATGATGATGTCTCTAAAAGCTGCTCATGTGTCTCCTTGCCCAAGGAAGATGAATATGCCACAATCAAATCAGGTACATACCCAATCAAAGAAGAAGGTGACAAACCAAGACTATGTGGAAATTGACAATGAACAAGATTCAAAGACAAAGATGGGTTGAAAAAAGTTGTGAAATGACTCTCATCAAAGAGGAGAGATAACCCCTCAAATGTGTCCTCCAAATCTAAAATGTGAGACTCCACAAACAAGGATGCAATGTTTGATAGATAGGAATCCCAAACAAGAAGACAATGAGATACATGTTGTAATGAATCACCAAAATTTCTCAATGAATCAAAAACATAAAATGAACAGTCCTACTAAATAAGAATGATGCGAGCCTCAATCAATGACTTTTCCCAATGAATCAATGAAGGTGAAGGTACATCAATTGTATTTGATGGAGAAGAAGGAGCATTTAAAGAACCCTTGTCATCCTCTTTGGAAGATTCAAGGTATTCCAAATATTTAAACTCCTGCATAGTAGCATGATCATAGGGTATCATGTCTAAAAAATGAAGAGGCATAAGACAATCTGAAACAAGATCATCTGGGAATGGCTAAGTATCAGGATCTCCATCTATCTTCCAGATTTTATTCCAAAGAGCATGAAGACACTCAAAATTATCAATAGCATTCAAAGTGGCATAATCAATATACATAGCAATAAGACTAAGACATGATCCATTTTGCAATTCCAAGAAAATTTCTTATTAGCAATACTAGGAGGGGGAACAAGATAATACAAATGTGGCAACAAATGAAGCCATCAGAGATTTTTTATGATGTCATCTCTCCATTGTTTATAGTTTCCCCTTTTTAACATAATCAGAGAGGGATGAAATGAAAACCCCATAATAAACTATGATAGATCTCCAAAAATACAAAGACATTAACCTTCAATAAAAATTGAAAACCTCCAAATATGATGTACAACTAAAAATGAAGCCTCCCAATACAAATAAACCTTCTCCAAATTGCAATATGTCCAAGCTATCATGTAAATGCCTCAAATTGTAAGAACTCAATAGAATGTATCTGGGGCTGAATCTGAAAAAAGTAGATGGACAAAATGATAGAGCTCTAAATGACCTTTGCAATACTGCTAGAATCTCCAAAATCTGACAAACTGGTGAAAATATATGAGCTTGGGAGTCCAAATGGAAACACTAACTTCAAGCTGCAATAAAATATGATAATAATACTTACACCATCGGAAAGTGCTCAGAACCAGCTTTTTGATGATATCTCATTTTTGAAAATCTAATACTTGAGTCAAAAGTTATGATTTTAAGAAAAATGCCTAATTAAGACATGAGGGGGCTTCCATGACGGTCATTTGGTTGTCAAATTTAAGATTGTTGCCTAATTTTTTTGAAAAAATTCCAAAAATAAATTTACTTCAAAATATGAAGTATTTTATATGAAAATGGGGGGTTTTCGGCCTTCCATATGCAATGGAAAGGTCAGATTTGACCTAATCTACTCTAGAAATTAGCTAGCTCCTAGATGATGGTAACTAGCTTGAAATGATGGTAACCTACAATGAAAATCTCCTCAACTCATTTTTCCAATTTGAGATGGATTTTTCATGGCCTATGCTCTGATACCATGTTGGAAATATGAATGAACAATAACCCAAATGAAGTTGTGCATAATTCAAAGGATCAAACCAAGAAATATACCATCCACATGAACAAGAAAGTGTTACAACATGAGCAAGAAGATAATTTGATCAAATAATGATCTATGCTGAATTGATCTAGAATATGAGATGATTTACAAATGTACAAGCACCTTGTTTATATAGGCAACGTGAGAGGAGGTAGTATAACCACCTTGGATGCAAACATTAAATATGAACCAAGAAAGACACCATCCCCATGAACAAGAAATACACCATCCACATGAACAAGAAAGTGTTGCAACATGAGCAAGAAGACAATTTGATCAAATGATGATCTATGATGAATTTATCTAGAATGCATTACAATGTACAAGTACCTTATTTATATAAGCAAGATGAGAGGAGGTAGGATAACTACCTTGGATGCAAACATTAAATGTCTAATGCATAATTTTAAATGCATAAGTGAAATATTAAATGCCTAGATAGCTATAAGCTAATTAATGAGACATGGCCCCATTATAACTATTTTCTAGAAATGACACCTAGGAAAATTAACTCTTAAGTAAATTTATAATGATGTGAATAGGTCCTCACTTAGAATTAGTTAAAAAAATACACCATTCACACTAACACTCACCCATAGGTGCAACTTAAGAGAGAAGATTATTATGCAAATAATGCAAATGCAATATGGGTCTTGGCAACAAGGCCATGTTAGGTACCCATGTACAACTAATCTCTCAAAAAAGTAGTAAAGGAGAAAACCTAGTGGGAAGAAAACTCCTATCCAAAAAAGATAAAGTGCAAATCAAGTGAGGAAGGATGGAGGACTCCATGATAGCCCCCAAGTACACCATCTATCACATATATACATAACAATCAATACCCCCCCATAAGATGGAAAGAGAGAGACTATGTAACCCCCCATAATGGATAATCACTTACAAAAATGGTAAGTGTTTGAAGAAAAAACACGATCCAATGTCTACAAACAACTTGTCTTCCTTTTAGAAGAAACAAAACCAAGAGAAAATGTAGGGATGCTTCCCATCCCGAATAGAAATTGAAGGAAATAAGCGTGAATATGTATGATGATGTCTCTAAAAGCTGCTCATGTGTCTCCTTGCCCAAGGAAGATGAAGATGCTACAATCAAATTAGGTACATGCCCAATCAAAGAAGAAAGTTACAAACTGGGACTATACGAAAATTGATGTTGAACAAGATCCAAAGACAAAGATAGGTTGGCAATAGTTGCGCAATGACTGTCATGAAAGAGGAGAGATAACCCATTAGATGTGTCCTACAAATCTGAAATGTGAGACTCCACAAACATGGATGCAATGTTTGATAGATAGGAATCCCAAACAAGAAGACAATGACATACTTTTTGTAATGAATCACCAAAATTTCTCAATGAATCACCAACATAAAATGAATGGTCCTGCTGAATAAAAATGATGGGAGCCTCAACCAATGACTCTACACAATGAATCAATGAAGGTGAAGGTACATCAACTATCTCTGATGAAGAAGAAGAAGCATCTGAAGAACCTTTTTCATCCTCTTCGGAAGATTCAAAGTATTCCAAATATTCAAACTCCTGCATAGTAGTATGATCATAGGGTATCCTATCTAAAAAATGAAGAGGCATAAGACAATCTAAAATAGGATCACCTGGGAATGGTTGACTATCAAGATCTCCATTTATCTCCCAAATTTTAGTCCAAAGAGTATGAGGACACTCAAAATGATCAATAGCATTCAAAGTGGCATCATCAATATGTATAGAAATAACTCCTAAGACATGATCCTTTTTGCAATTCCAAGAAAATTTCTTACTATCAGTACTAAGAGGGGGAACAAGATCATACAAATGTGGCAACAAATGAAGCCATCGGAGATGTTTTATGATGCCATCTCTTAATTGTTTATAGTTTCCCCTTTTCAACATAATCAGAGAGGGATGAAATGAAAACCCCATAATGAACTATGATAGATCTCCAAAAATATAAAGATATTAACCTTCAATAACAATTAAAACCTCCCAAATATGATGTAAAACTGAAAATGAAGCCTCACAATACAAATAATCCTTCTCCAAATTGCAATATGTCCAAGTTATCAAGCAAATGCCTTAAATTGCAAGAACTAAATAGAATGTACTTGGGGTTGAATCTCTAAAAAGTAGATGACAAAATGATAGAGCTCTAAATCACCTTTGCAATACCACTGGAATCTCCAAAATATGACAAATTGGTGAAAAGATATGAGCTCGGGAGTCCAAATAGAAGCACTTCAAGCTGCACTAAAATATTCTAGGAGTAAAATATGATAATAGTACTTACACCACTAGAAAGTGCTCGGAACCAGCTCTCCGACGATATGTCATTTTCAAAAATCCGATACCTAAGTCAAAAGTTATGAAGATTTTAAGAAAAAATCCTGATTAAGACATGAGGGGGCTTCCATGATGGTCATTTGGTCATCAAATTTAAGATAGTCACCTGAAATTTTTGAAAAATCGCCAAAAATAAATTTACTTCAAAAACGAAGTATTTTATATGAAAATAGGGGGTTTTGGGCCTTCCGTATACAATGGAAGAGTCGGATCTAACCTAATTTTCTCCAGAAATCAACTACCTCCTAGATTATGGCAACTATCCCAAATTGCAAACCCTCCAACCTACAATGAAAATCTCCTCTACTCAACTTTCCAATTTTAGATGGACTTTGCATGGCCTATGCTTTGATATTATGTTGGAAATATGAATGAACAATAACCCAAATGAGGTTGTGCATTCTTCAAAGGATCAAACCAAGAAATACACCATCCACATGAACAATAAAGTGTTGCAACATGAGCAAGATGACAGTTTGATCAAATGATGATCTATGATGAATTGATCTAGAATGCATTACAATGCACAAGAACATTGGGGTATGTGCAGGATCATCATGGAAAAAATAGGCCCTTAAGTGGCAATGAAAATTCAGAAAAATCAGAGTTAGACAACTTAACATAAAAATTTGAATAAGTTATCTATATTATTTCAAAAATATATAAGAATAGAATCTGTGGCAAATTGAATGTAGTTCCTAAACTACTAGGTTAATTTTTGTAAAAAAAAAAAAACTATTTGGTGAAAATTTGAAATTTCAATGCAGTAGTACTAAAATTTCAAGGAAAAAATAAGAAGTAGGTGTCTGTATGACCACCCTAACCATAATAAAATGATAATATTTTTTTATAATATTTTAGATATAAGTAGAGGACTCATGTCCGGATGTGATGCATATTTTTTTGTAAATTTTTTTCAAATAAATAATTAATTATGAATTTTTTATTACAAATTTTAAAAATTATAAAAACTCATATGTCTAACCACCTTATCTTGGTCAAAACTTCATGAAATTCATTTTTAAAAAAAATCCTATAGTATGCCAAGCATAGAATGTGCACATTTTTTGGATTCAAAAAATGTGATACCGTTTGAAAGCTATAGATGTTTTTCTATCAGACTATCAATCAGGACTTTAGTCGTAATTCTAATAAAAAATGAATAATAATAATTTATTAGATTCAAAGTAAAGTAAAATTTATATTGGTAGAAAGCTGAGAAGCGCCTTTACAAACCCTTTTCGTTTCATCAATTTTGGGTAAAATAAAAGTCGTCAGCCACATGGGCGAAGTCTGGAACAACAAGGTAAGTTGTTAAACACATTTTACGTGTTGACTTTTTAGGATTGGCAGGTCCGAACCAAATCTCTAGCCTAATCCCTAGGCATTAAATTTTGTGTCAGCATATCGGATATCCAATTCAAATCGGATATCCGATTTGAATCCGATATATGATATGTTTTAGATATGTGTTTTAAAAGATTTATATAATTTTTAATATATGATTTCAAAAATGCAATAAAGTTTATAATTTAATATATATAATATACTGTAAAGTTTATAATTTAATATATATAATATCCAATAAAGATTATAATGTAATATATAATATACAATTTATGATAATCTCTTACCGAATTATGTATTTAATATATAGTATATTATTAAATGTATAATATTTAAATATTATTTCAATATTTTAGTTAATCTATAAATATTTAAATATATATATATTACCAATATATAAAATATTTAAATATTATCTCTTTCCCTCTCTTTTCCTCTCTCAATCTCCATCTCTCTCTCTCACTCACCCTCTTCCTCCTCCTCCCTCTCTCCTCTCTCTCCCTATCCCTCCCTCTCTCCCTCCTCCCACTCTCCCTTCTTCTATCTCCTCTCTCCATATCCCTCTCCCTCTCCCTCAACTCTAAACCTCCTAATTCCCTCTCTCTCTCTCTCTCTCTCTCTCTCTCTCTCTCTCCTCAGCCTCCCATTCTCCCTCCCTCTCCTCTCTCTCTCACCTTCCCTCAACTCTAAACCCCTCTCTCTCTCTCTCTCTCTCTCTCTCTCTCTCTCCATCTCCCCTCCCACTCTCCCTCCTATCTCCCTCTCTCCCTCCCCTCCCTCTCCCTCTCCTCTCCCCTCAAATCTAGTCCCTCTCTCCCTCCCACTCTCCCTCCTCACCCTTTCCCTCTCTCTCCTTTGGTTGTGGGCTAGAATACTT
>CM021105.1:508283263-508315018 GCA_007115665.2 Sequoiadendron giganteum
CCTCCCACTCTCCCTCTGTCCTTCCCACTCTCCTCCCTCTCTCCCTCTCCCTCTCTCAATATTCCACTCTCCCACTCTCTACCTTTAACCCTTAGGTCTATGTGTGTATAAATCAGATATCCGACTTTTGAAACTTCGATGTGTAGAGCTAAAATCTTACCATTGCAGAACATGTTTTACAAATCAGATATCCGATTATATCGAATATCAGATTTGTGGGCCATAGAAAAACCCCATGTGGGCCATTTGTGTGCATTCCAACGGACCCTACATTTTGTTTGTAGCACTTTGTAGGCGAAAAATACGCGGTTTCGGATAGGAAGAGACAAAGATAAACTTTTTAAAGCATCTTGTACTCAAATTTGTCATACATAATGATTTTTTAGCATCTTTTATTTGGTATAATGGGGAGCAGCAGTTGTCGAAAGAAAAAACGTAAGAGAAAGCTGACAAAAGAACAAACTGAAGGATATAGACAAAGAGATAGAGAAGGTCATAGGAATAAAAGACAAGGTATGTTAAATATTGGTGAACCCGAGCCCTATGGTCTTTCAAGTGAAAAGGAAATTGAATATGTTCAAGGTGAAAATGTGGAACATGATATTGAAATTGGGAATGAAAATTTTCAAGGTGAAAATATTGGAATTGAAGATGTTGAAAATGATATTGAAATTGGGAATGAAAATATTGAAATTGATAATGAAAATGTTGGAATTGAAGATGTTGAACATGATATTGAAATTGGGAATGAAAATATTGAAATTGATAATGAAAATGTTGGAATTGAAAATGTTGAACATGATATTGAAATGGGAATGAAATTATTCAAATTGATATTGAAAATGTTCAAGGTGAAAATATTGGAAATGAAGATGTTGAACATAATATTGAAGCAAGTGTAAATTATGTTTCACCAGATTACAAGAGAAATGAAGAACCTTCTATGGAAGAAAGACATATTCCAAATTCAAGACCTTCAAGGACCCCTAAATGGTTAGTTGAAATTGATTATAACATTATAAACAATTTTGAAGGTAAGAGGTCAACACGAACTGTTCGGTTGTGGGCTAGAATACTTTTCAACCAATATTTTAGCGATAAGACATTGACCGAGCAATGCCAATTTTTTGTACAATTGCTAAAGATGCAAAAGATGAGACCTTTGCTAGCCAAATTGAAGATTCGTGTGAACAAGAGGACCGAAAAATATTCTATCATTGTCAAAAACATTTTTGATGCTCTCAAGTCTATTGGAAAAAATAACAAGGAAAAAGCTAAGAGAGCTTCTCAGAGAGTCATTACAACTGCCCTAGTAAGCCATCAATTGAAAAAGGCTCACTTTATGAGACAAACTTGTATTGATTTTGACTTAAATCACAAAAATTTGGATAAAACACTTGCAAGAAGAGAAAGAATAGATGATCCTCTTCAAAATGATACATGGGATTTTTCCGGGAGGTTCCATGTGTTGATAAGAAGCTAACCGATAATGTAAAGCAGACAATTCAACAATTTTGGCATGATAACTCTAGAGTATCACCCAATGCAAAGGATGTTTTAAAGTTAAGAATTGGAAGTCGAGACCGTACACCGCATCCTAAACATTTCTTGGAATCAAGCCAAACAATGTTGTTCAACAAATTTATTCAAACACATCCAAATATGAAAATCTCGCAAAGAAATTTTGAAGGTTTGAAGCCATTTTATTGTGTGCCTCTTAAGATTCGTAATACTTGTTGTTGCAAATACCATGTGGAGTTTTCAATGTACCATGAACTATTATGCTATATCCGTTCTAATTTGCATAATAATGAAATGTTGCAGGAGTGTGGTGCAATGCATCTTCCGAAATCATCAAGGGACTTGCTAGATCTATTTTTATGTTCTAGGGATGATGGTTCCTTTTTCTATAGAAATGATTGTTTAAATGCGAAGTGCTCACAATGTGGTGGCTTGTCAAAGTTTGTTCAATATTTTCATGAGGGTTCCAAACATGAATTTGGAAAGAATATTGTTGAGAAAAAGAGATATGAGATAGTCAAATATACTTTGCAGAGTGGAGGTGAAGGTTCTAGATGCGACTTGGTTACAAAAGAATGCAGTGTTGCTGATTTTATTTCAGATTTAAAGGACAATCTTTTCTACAAATATGCAAGGCATAGTCATAGGTCTCAGTGGTTGGATCAACAATTTAGGATATGTAAGGACTCTTTTCCAATTGGTACTATTATATCAATGGTTGATTTTGCTGAAAACTACACATTGCAACCACAAAATGAGGTACAATCTTAGTATTACAATTCCGTTCAGATTGCTATTTTTGTCCACATAACGTTTAGACATGCACCTGACAGTACAGAGGAGGATCGAAAGATAATCAAAGAGTATCATTTTTATATGAGTGATGATAGATCTCACTCGTCTGAGTATGTCCAACATTGTTTTGAGAATTTTTTTGAGTTCTTGCAGGAGCATGATATAGCACTGGGCCGACATCTCATTTGGTTAGATAACTACATAGGTCAATTCAAGAATTCTCGTATATTTTGTTGGTTGAGTAGAATGCATGTAGAGAGGGGTGTACCTAATATTTGGATTTTTTTTGAAGCTGGGCATAGAAAAGGGGAGCAGGATGGAGCAAGTGCATGTGTAAAGAGAGCTCTAGTTAAGGAGAAATTGAAGATTTCAGGAGAACAATTTAGTGATGCACGTTTTATTGTTGATTGGTGTAGTTCAACATTGTCACAGGGAGGGACACTTGATTCAACAGTGCACAAATTCTTTTGGTTGGTTGAGGAGGGTATAGTGGGAGGAAGATTGGATTGTTATACAATCAAATATTCTTTAAAGATGCATTTGTTTCGAAGCTCAGGTGCAAGGACATGGACCATTTGGACATGACAGTTGGCTTGTTTTTGTCAAATTTGTATTTAGTGCGAGTGGGATCAATGCGAGTCAAGTGAGTGGGTGGATACATGGGTTCCATAGTATCTAACTCCTTTATCTCAAACTATATCCATGACAAATTACACAATGGAAAGTTTACTTGATTACGACCGGCTTTCAGATCTACTACAACCATGACATGTTTTTGTAGTTGTTGCACTGCAGGGTAATGAAGAGAGATCAAAATACTTATTGGCTCGATGTGTGCGGGTAAAGCACAAGATAATACAATCGATGGAAGATGATGATGGGTCTGTGTATCCTACAGGTTTAGTTGTGGTTGCAGGAACTTGGTTGCGAATATACATGATTAGAAAGAATGACATACCTGCATTTGAAGACTACGAGAAACACAAAACCATTCTCATGTATTCACATGTTATAGCAACAAATGTTAAGTTGTTGAAGCATCATGCCAAACCAAATACAACACAACTATGGACACTTAGTAATGTTGATCATGAAGCAATATTGGATACTCTTAAGTAAAGCGATGACCCTTCAGGCACACTTGAATAACATATTCAAGAGGTAGAATGCTTAAGCATCTTTTTTGTTGTGACAATATAGATTTATCATTTGAAAATTTTTGCAATATTCCTAGCACAATTGATCATGGACCTGCTACAACAATAGCCAAATCTGATCCTTTCATAGAGGTATGCAACATATTACAATAATATAGATTGGTTATTCAAAGCATCTTTTATAGTTTGTATTACCAATTCATCATCATTCAGGTTGTTTAGATTAATATAGATTTGTTAGTCTAAGCATCTTTTTTGTTGTGACAATATAGATTTATCATTTGATAAATTTTGCGATATTCCTGGCACGGTTGATCATGGACCTACTGCAACAATAGGCAACTCTGATATTTTCGGAGAGGTATGTGACAAATTACAATAATATAGATTGGTTATTCTAAGCATATTTTCTATTGTATGTAGTTTAACTTCTACCTTGATGGTTTGTACAGGTGCTTGTCACTCCAAAATGCCAACATACTACTCTTGTGGAAGACCATGCCCTGAATGCCTCAAATAGGCAAATTTTGTAAAAATTGAATTTTGAAATGTGAAACAATGTAAAAAGGTCATAACTGTGTATAGGCATAATCTATATCCAGTGATGTTTTTTGAAATATGGGTCAAATGTCTAGCATTGTATAAAGGATATGTTTAAAATGTAAAAATCTTTTTGTACTTAATTGAGCTAGAACCAGAGGTTTTCTTCCTAGTTGTTTCCTATCGGTATGCTTGTTTGAACCAGGTTTTGTAATATCTCCTATTTATATATAACAAATTACAATGGCTTGCCACTTTTTTGAAAAACAAAAATGTAAAAAGTTCATGTGAATTTCATTTCCCATGTAATTGATTCAAGTTGATTAGGTAAGATTTTTCTGATGCAAGAGCTAGGACTTGCAGAATCTTGATCCAACCTTAAATCTTTCTACCCCCGCATTTCATTAACATTAGCACTTTGGACTCTTAAGGGAAATCATCGGTCCAATGTAGCTCAAAGTGATTCGGCATATTTGAGTGCAAAAGAGGACCATACCTAGCATAAACGTACCCATCCAGATGTGTTGGAACAATCCGTTTGGTTGTATGAGTTCAAGAATGAAAGTTGCACCACTTTGCAACTTTACACTGCTTGCATTTGGCAACTTTTTCCTCAATTAAAAACTCATCACCACGAGAAAAAACCTTCGAGATAGAAAAAACTGAGCGAGGTTATTGTAGATAGTCCCAACACGATCCCATATCCTTAGATGAAGAGTCTATAAGCATCATGGTTTCCAAAAAATAGTCCATCAAATATTGCTGCCTTTTAGCACTTTGGACTCTTAAGGGAAATCACTAGTCCAATGCAGCTTAGAGTGATTTGACATATTTAGGTGCAAAAAAAGACCATACTTAGCGTAAACGTACCCATCCGGACATGTTGGAACAGTCTGTTTGGTCGTACGAGTTTGAGAATGAAAGTTGCACCACTTTACAACTTTACATTGCTTGCATCTGACAATTTTTTCCTCAACTGAAAACTCATCACCATGGGAAAACGCCTTCGTGATAGAAAAAACCAAGAGAGGTTATTGTAGATGGTCCCAACATAATCCCATATCCTCAAACGAAGAGTCTGTAAACATCACATTTTTCAAGAAATAGTCTGTCAAAGATTGCTGCCTTTTAGCACTTTGGACTCTTAAGGGAAATCGCCGGTCCAATGCAGCTCAGAGTGATTCGACATATTTGGGTGCAAAAGAGGACCATACCTAGTGTAAAAGTACCCATCCAGACGCGTTGGAATAGTCCGTTTGGTCGTACGAGTTCGAGAATGAAAGTTGCACCACTTTGCAACTTTACATTGCTTGCATCTGACAACTTTTCCCTCAATTGAAAACTCATCACCACGGGAAAACACCTTCGAGATAGAAAAAACCGAGAGAGGTTATTCTATATGGTCCCAACATGATCCCATATCCTCAAATGAAGAGTCTGTAAGTATCACGGTTTCTGAGAAATAGTCCGTCAAAGATTGTTGTCTTTTAGCACTTTGGACTCTTAAGGGAAATCGTTGGTCCAATGCAGCTCGGAGTGATTCGACGTATTTGGGTGCAAAAGAGGACCATACCTAGCGTAAATGTACCCATCTAGATATGTTGGAACAATCCGTTTGGTCATATGAGTTCAAGAATGAAAGTTGCACCACTTTGCAACTTTACACTGCTTGCATTTGGCAACTTTTCCCTCAACTGAAAACTCATCACCACGGGAAAACGCCTTCGAGATAGAGAAAACCAAGAGAGGTTATTGTAGATGGTCCCAACACAATCCCATATCCTCAGACAAAGAGTTTGTAAGCATCATGATTTCTAAGAAATAGTCTGTAAAATATTTTTTCCTTTTAGCACTTTGGACTCTTAAGGGAAATCGTCGGTCCAATGCAGCTCAGAGTGATTCAGCGTATTTGAGTGAAAAAGAGGACCATACCTAGCGTAAACGTACCCATATAGACATGTTGAAACAATCTGTTTGGTCGTACGAGTTTGAGAATGAAATTTGCACCACTTTGCAACTTTACACCTCTGTAGAGATTTAGGGATGTCCTCTTCAGATCACTCTATTCTGAATAGGTTTGCGGAGCTACCAATGTTAAATCCAAGTTGACTAACTTTGAGAAAATATGATCTCAGCTGTTAAAGAGGTACTTCAAGAATTTAGCATCTGGCCTTGCAACACTGCAACCGTTAGTTATTCCCAACGAGTCATAAAACTCCCTCTTAATGTTAACTCTTCCTCTTCAAAGAGATGTCTTCAGCCATTCACTCAGACTCATAGTTGGAATCAGTCTCTCCATTCTTCAACCTATAGGATGCATCAAGCTCTTCTTGAAATAAATCTTCACACATTAGCATGATACAACTTGCAATGAATAATTCTTAATTCTAAAGAATCTTATCCCAGTGATCACTATTTACTGGTCACACATAATCCAAGTAAATAATGTCATATTTGCACAACTCAACAAGCTAAATTTTAGCTTAGAAGGGTAATTATAATCAAAACAAATAATACTTATCTCTTAAATATTTTGAAGGGTGGAAGTACGAAACGCTGCTCTTGCACTCAAATCAGTACACAACCTTCATGGCTTGAACATAGGCCCATGAATAGAGTAGAAATTTACTAGAATCATTTTGGGGAGAGATCTCAATCACATCCACAAATGAAGCATGTTGATTAGGCCTAGTAGGGAAAACCTTTGCATAGTGACCAAATTTGTCACATCTAAGGCATTGAACACGAGAGAGGTCCCACCTCTTCTTGAATGCAAGAGCACCATCTGACACTTTATCTCCATTCCTCTTGAAGCCTCTTTTCTTTCCTCCTTTTCCTTCCTTCTTCGAGGATTGAATGAAAAGAACATGAATGTCTTCATTTGTAGGTCTTCATCCAATACCTCTCGCAACCAACCTTGACTCCTCTTGAATACAGTCAGCCCTCAACCGATCAAACTTGGGAAGTTTCGATCTCGCGTTGATTCTTTGAATGTAAGACTCCCAAGATGAAGAAAGACCATTAAGAGCCAACATGGTCAAATCTTTTTCATCGACAATATGACCAATGGTAGAGAGTTGATCTCTCAATTCGGAAATCTTCATGAAGTAGGTGATGAAAAATTCTCCTTCCGCCATCTTAACATGATGAAGTTGTTGCTTCAAGGCTAGAGCACGACTTGTGTTGTTGATCTCATACATCTCCTCCAAAGTCTTAAGCATTTCTCTCGTTGTCTTCAACTTAGAGATAATAGGAACAATATGGTCCTTCACGGAATCAACTAACATCTTCTTCACCTTAATATCTTTCTTCCTCCATTGAAATTTCTCTTCCTCATCCGTAGCTCCGGAAAATTTTCTCTCCACACTCAACCAATTCATTTTCCTCCAAAGTGAGCATAATTCTGAATCTCCATGAAATGAAGTTTGATGCTCCTTTGAGTCTATCCTCAATTTTAAGACCATTGACCATCTTGACTAAGATAGAGATAGACAAACAAAAAAAAGGGAATAGAGGTATCGCTGCAATAACAAATCTGATCACGATATTTTTCAAACCCACTCTGATACCATGTTAGTGTTTTAATGATCAGATAATACAACTGAAAGCACTCAAAAAATGCAACACATAAGACAATAAACACAACAAGAAATCTACTTACAACTTAGGCCCAGCTCATGGTTGAATTTGATATAATGAATAATAGCACCTCTCCTAGATGCAAAGATACAATCGAATATGCTTCTCCTTGAAATCGGCCTGTTACTGCAAGATGAAGCACTGCTGCTCAAGTGTGAACTTCTACTTGGAATGCGAATTATGCTGAATAAACTTGATTCAAGAAATGAACAAATATCACCTTGTATTTATACAAAATAAGGTGACTCTTCAAGGAGGTCGACCTCTCTTGAAAATAATAAATTACAAAATAATACCAAGGAAGGTCGGTCTCATCCATTTAAATCAAATGAGTATAAATTAAATAGCCATAGGCTATCATTTAATTTATTACAACTTAATGTGATCACTATCATGTATGAAAAATGTGGTAGCATAGACAAGGCAGTGGACTATTTGAAAAAAAGCTTTAAAGAAATGTGGTCTCATAGAATTCAATGACAAACAAATGCAATTGACAACTGCTCATAGTTTTTAGTTATGCAATGTGAAGTAATTGCATAACTGCTTAGGTTGACTTTGTAAAAACTATATAGTAATTGAAATTTTTTCATCTATGAACATCTACTTGTTAGTTATGCAATGCGAAATAATGATTTGTGTTTGAAAGATGTGTAATACAATCTAATCAGCGATATAAATATAAACTACATAATATAACCATTCTTTTTTATGCTATTGTACATTGATATTTAACCATTGCTCAAGATAAAATTTTCAAAGAGTTTAATCATGCACATGAGGAACAAATTAAATTTTGATTGTCAACTTCTATATATCAAATTATCCAATAATCAAGTGTATGTCCATATACAAAAATGGCATCGATGCCAACTCAAACAAAGTTTTACAAAATGTGGCATATGCCATCTCAATATGTATTCAAAATTTACATGCCAAAATGTCTATCTCATCCTAAACTACTAGTGGATCATCAAAATGGAGCCTCTTTGAAGCACTCGTTGGCTCTGAAGGTAGCTGCACAAGAAAAGTTCAAACCACAATTGAGATTAGTTATACTATATAATTTAAAATCGAATAATTAACATCAAAATCAATATACATTGAATTTTAATTGAATTCTAAAATTGAAATCTTGATTACTTGAAATATATGTCTCTTCAAAGGGTCAGGAGTCCTAGAATATACCAAACCAACTTTTGAAATGACAATCTATATATGTGAACAAAAACATAAAATTGATCCAAGTTAGCATATGATTATTGGTAATAGGAACATATTTACCAAACATAAAATAAAATAAACACATACCTCTTTTGGTTGATCTTTTTCTTTATCTCCTTTAGGTGTTTCAACACCTCCTCCTTGAGGTGTTCCAATACCTACTCCTTTAGGTGGTGTGTCACTTGTCAACAACTCTTTATAGTTCATAATTGCCTATACATAAAAATGACAAGTACATATGAAACTTCCAATCTATGTCGATGTATGTATAATCAATATAAGATCTTAAAAATCTTAATTCAATCCAATTTGAGTTCAGTTACCTTCCCCTTATCTAACTTTGCGCCTTCGTAGTCTGGACGAGGTTTCACCTCACTCGCACTAGGTATTTCCTACAAGAGGAAAATATGATAAACATATAAGTTATTATATAATTTCATTAATGACAAACAAGTATATAATAAAAAATGTAAATGAGTGAGTGCGAAAATATATACTGTGTGTGTGTCCAAGCCAAATGAAATGGCCCTAAGGGTGCTATCATTCACCTGTGTGAGCTCCTCCTCAGACATCAACTGCTAAATATACCATGTAAATAAATATTAGTACTTGATACTATCTCTTATTAATATTCATTTAAAAAAAATGCAAGTTATGAATTTACAACTTAAATCTCACCCATGTCACTATTCCAACATCCCCCTCTCTAGCAGGAGAGGACTTTGTAGGGTGTGCTCCACTCCCCTGCGACTGATCCATAATGTCCACATTATGGAGGTCATAATCAGAAGTGTCCAAGGGATGCTCAGCGGGTTGTACAAGAGGACCCAAGCATATCTGGAAGCACATAGTGCAAGTATGTGGCACACAAATATGTGGACCTGAGGAGGGTGATGCAACAACACTCGAGCCTTCACCAACATCACCAAAATGTGGCTGAGCTACTATAGAAGCATGTGAAACCAAATGACCACTCAAAGAGTGAATAGCCTGAATAGTCTGTGTGGTTGCATCTTGGATAATCTATGGATGATATATTGGAGGTGGCGGAGGAAGGGGAGGAAGGGGAACATTTGCGTGTGGGACTACTCTAACTGCCCTTGGTCTATCCTGGGGCATACCTCCACTAACGCCTTGGAAGGGTTTAATGTCAAAGTAATTGACATGATGCTCTAACACAAACTCAACATATAATTTTTTAATAAAGTAAAATGGTATATTAGAATTATTGTTCAGTGGTTTATCAAAAACCATACACCAACGATCCCAAAAGTTAGCTACAATGTCCCTATGCATGCACCATTTTATAGAAAGTTTTGTTTTATTAACATTCACTGGTAAACCGATGTGGGGGTCAATGAATAAAGAGGCCATTTGGGCTTTGGTTATTTGGATATCTTTCACATCATCGTAAGACAATCCACATCCATAATATTCCCTCATGTCTTCTCACCACGAATGAAAGGCATTATGTTGGGTGGAGAGGGTTTCTATATTTTTAATTATTTCCTTCAATGTGTTTATCATATCTCTCAATCGAGGGATTGTCTTCTAAACTTCACAAATGCCCCTCAATTGGCCCAATTTTTCACCAATTAAGTCTTCAATTGGTGGCTGCGGAGGTGGTGGAGCATTTGGCTGCAGAGGTGGTGGAGCGTTTGGCATTTGTGCATTTTCATTCTCAGCCATAATACCTGATTAAATTTAAAAACTAATTAATCTAATTGAAATCACACAATATAAATGAAATTATTGTAAAAAAACCCTAGTTTTTAATAAAAATCCCCAAAAAACCCTACTTTTTCACAAAAATCCATAACAAACTCTATTTTTTGATAAAAATACATCAACACTAGTTTTTAATCAAAATCCATTTAAAAACATTAATTTTTAATAAAAATTCATTGTAAACTCTAGTTTTTAATAAAAATCAATAGAAAACCCTACTTTTGAAAAAAAATTCATAAAAACTACTTAAAATTAAGAGAATCTACTTGAAAAATTGATTACAACATTTAAAAAATCAAATACTTACCTTTGAAATCGGATATCTGATAGAAGCGGATATCGGATTTTTGCTTTCCCTTGTGTGCCCGCGTGCAAACTGTGAGAAATGAACTTTTAACAGTCGGCTGTTTTATTTATAATGTTTCCACAAATCGGATATCCGATTTGTAGAAACTAGGTTTGGGCTTTGGTTCGGCTAAATGTACTGACACCCGAACCTAGAAAAGTTAACTCGACATTTCCTCGTTTTTGAGTCGATCCAAAACGTGATTTTTTCCCATTGCCACTTTTTGGCTCATCATTATCCTGCACATACCCATTGCTTATATATGCAAGGTGAGAGGAGGTAGGATAATCACCTAGGATGCAAACATAAAATGCCTAATGCATAAGTGAAATATTAATTGCCTAAATAACTATAAGCTAATTAATGAGACATGGGCCCATTATAACTAATTTCTAGAAATGACACCTAGGAACTTAACTCCTAAGTAAACATATAATGATGTGAATAGGTCCTCACTAAGAACTAGTTAGGAAATAACCCCATTCACACTAACAAACACAATCTCTTGAATACTCGATTACACGCTTGTAACACTCTGGGTTTGGCTACTGCCTCTTTTCAAGTTATTTATTTTTAATGATGGAAGTAAATACTCTCTTAATACACAATTAGTTAAATATTGATGACTTCGTGTCATCGACTAGAAACAACTGGTCTCAATCTAAAACATTGTCAATATGTCGATATGAATAATAATTCAGATTTAAACTTGATTCAAGAAGATTACTTCTTCATATTGATTTTCAGACTCTTTTTTTTCTTATCCATTATGGTTCCATCCTTCTAGGATGCCATAACCAATCTAGTTATTGTTGACATTAAATGACATATAAAATCTTATGTCCATAGTAATATCCAATAATAGTAAGTTAGCACAATAAGCTATTTATCTTCTTGTAAATTGAACTAAGAACCTTTTGAATAATCTTCAATTTCCTCATGGTTCTTTCCAAGTTATCCTTTGCATCATTTATATAAGATACCTACATTTGTATGTTCATAAACAATCATATATCCTTTCCCTCAATATGACACATATATTCATATGTTTAAGATGTATGATAAGTCAATATCCAATTTGGAGATCATTTTCTAGTTGAGAGGAGTTTGTGCTTTTGCACCTTAAAATATCCTCAATCAACTTCTCCTCACTCAAAACAAATTCTCAAAGCTCTCAAATCTCACTGCAATGATGCTCTCAACTCGCAAAATGAACTACTCTCAAAACTCACAAAAAGAATGAACTATACGAATGCACTTAAATGAACAAAAAAAATGAATACAACATAAATGAACCACCAAAAACTTTGATGTTGCTATCTATTTATAAAGAAATGGAGAGAAAACAATTGCTACAAAAAAGTTACATGATTCACCACCTTTCTTCTCTTTGTCATCCATGGGCTTTGCTGGTTGAAATGGTTGCAAATTTATCTCACAAAAACTGTCTCATGCATCCAATAGTTGCCACTACCCAACTAACATTTTCCTACATGTCTTTTTTTGTACCATAACTCAATAAAAATCTCCCATTTCATAGCGCATATGGAGTCCAAACTTATTAAGTTTGTTCCTTTACCAAGTCATGGTTTTCTCAGCATTACACATGTTTTACTTAGTCAAAATTCCCTTTTTGGAGTTGCATGTGGGCTTACATACTCCTATTTGCATTCTTATTCTTATCATGACTTTTCCAACCTTCTCTCTTGCAATTTGGCACTGTAACGTAGAAAATTGTATACTCTTGAAGAAAGAGGCAATTTCACGCTTAATTTGGACCCATTTTGGCATTCTTGCATCAGTCATTCCTTAAAACTTACCATTTATAGGCCCCTAAGACTTATTATTTTGGACCTTCAAGCTTATTCCACTCAAAAATCATACAAATCCTGACAAAAAACATTCAAATTATTTACATTTCATAAAACCCACCTCAAAAACCTCTAGTGGGACTAAGTCGTCCAAGGCGGAGACTTAGTCCCTTTTGGGGGAATTTTCAATTTTGAGCGGGAAAATCATCGACTTAATCAAAAAAATTGATGGATGTTAGTTTGTTAGGTCAAAATAATGTTCAATTAGGTATTGATGCTTATAAATATAAGTTTTTAGGTCATCTTTCATAACATTAAGTCATTTTCAACAAATAAATTCAAGAATCAAGTGTTAGATATCTTCCACAAGAAGATTTATTAGTCTATCTACAACAAAGTTGAAGCTTTAGGGTAGCAAGCTAGGGTATTTTTGCAGGTCTTCAATCTCATTTTTTGTCCAAGATCTCACATTGCAAAGGGTTGATTATGGATTCCTATGGAGAATCAAGGAGACAAGGAGAAATCTAGGTTGAGAAGATGCAACTAGCCATCAAATTAATCCTAAGAATTTGTTTTCAAAGTGATTCCATCTTCCGGGTATGTGCAGGATCATGATGGGCCAAAAAGTGGTGATATTAAGTGATATGGTGACCCATGTGGCTGCCGACTTTTTTTTTACCCAAAATTGATGAAACGAAAAAAAGTTTTTAAAGGAGATTCACAACTTTCCACCAATATAAATTATGCTTTACTTTGAATTTAATAAATATTTATTATTCATTTTCTATTTGAATTACGACTAAAGTCTCGATTGATAGGTTTATTGAAAAACATCTATAACTTTCAAACGGTATCACATTTTTTGAATCTGAAACATATGTCACATTCTATGCTTCGCATACTATAAGATTAAAAAAAAAATTGAATTTCATGAAGTTTTGACCAAGTTAAGGTGGTTAGACATACGAGTTTTTATATTTTTTAAAATTTGTAATAAAAAAATCATAATTAATTATTTACTTGGAAAAAAATTACAAACAATTATGCATCATATCGGGACATGAGTCCCCTATTTATATCTAAAATATTATCATTTTATTGTGGTTAGGGTGGTCAGACAGACACATACTTCTTATTTTTCCCCTGAAATTTAAGGACTACTGCATTGAAATTTCAAATTTTCACCAAATAGATTTTTATTTTTTTAAATAAACCTAGTAGTTTAGAAACTACATTCAATTTTCTACAGATTCTATTCTTACATATTTTTGAAATAATATAGATAACTTATTCAAATTTTTACGTCAAGTTGCCTAATTCTGATTTTCTAAATTTTATTGTCACTTAAGGGCCTATTTTTTCCATGATGATCCTACACATACCCTTCCATTTTCTCTCTATTTTCATCTTAAGGAAGGTTTACATGTTATTAAGATTCATTTATAATGTGATTTAGGGTCTCTTGGAATGAGTCTTTTATTATTCTAGTTTCATTTATGCATCTTATTCTTGCATGTTATAATAGGGTTGCATCTTAGTTTAGATTTCCTAGTCTTAGATACACTTAGGGATAGGGTTTTATGCAGATTTCATTATCTCTTTCAAAGTTTAAGTACCAACTAGGGGTTTGAACAAGGAAAACCCCCCATTAGAAACCAAATTATATTATTTTTAGTAGGTGATTTCACATATTTGGATCCGGATTTCAGTCGGAGAACAAAGTGCAAGTTGTAGGCTTCCATTTCCACTTTCAAATTTTCAGAAAAGCCAAAGTGGACTAAGTCTCCAACAGTGGCGACTTAGTACCACTACACATGTTTGCCAGATTTTTTTGTAGATTTGGACACCCATTTGACTAAAATAGGTTTCGAAGCAGTTTTCTCGATGTGGGACTAGGTCGCCTAGCTTGGTGTAAGTGTCCTAGTTGGCCAAAAAAATAGATTTTCCAAAATTTCAAAGATATTTGCAATCTTCATTTCAGCATCTATTAGTTTCCAGGTGCACTCTTTCTGTTTAGCCTTTCTATCTTGTTCTATATTGCATTTCATTTATCTTTCTACATATCATAATGTGTTTTCAAACAATCTGCATTTCATTAGTTTTGCATTAGTATTTAATCACTTTTACCAATTCTCAACATTTAGGACCTTCTATTTAGACATAATTCAATCATATTTGCATTAGTCTTGAATGAACCAATATAAATTTTGTGGGATTCATCTCTCCTTTTAGGTGCAAAACCCTAGAAGTGCAAGGGAGCTCTATCCCCAAAAATCTACGGTTCAGGAACCTATATTGGTAGTTTCAGGTTCTTGTAACAACTACCTTTTAAATGAATTCAAAGCAATAATGAAATTCTATTCCACCT
Organism: Sequoiadendron giganteum; assembly: GCA_007115665.2. Classification (NCBI taxonomy): domain Eukaryota; kingdom Viridiplantae; phylum Streptophyta; class Pinopsida; order Cupressales; family Cupressaceae; genus Sequoiadendron; species Sequoiadendron giganteum. Next base: position 508,298,393 of record CM021105.1, read on the forward strand.
TCTCTATGCATGGCAGTTTGACTTATTCCATCGCATGGTTACTCAACCATATGTGTGGCTATTTATGCATTATTTTATAACATGTATAATTAACATTGATACGTGACATATTCACCTTTTATAATGTGTGGTTTCTCAAGCCATAATGTGGCTTCATTCACATCTTTTATAATATGCATATAAGATGGTATCTTATATATGTTTTCCTTCGCAATATTTATATTAACAATAATATGCTTTTAGTTTATTTTAATATCCATCACATTTATTTATATTTCTATTAATATGCATATAACTTTACTCACTTATATACTTATGTATATATACATATTCTCATATATCTATTTTAATTGATTACATAAATACTTATTAATATATATATATTGTCATTTATATAAGTGTATGTATATATTACCAATATTTAAACGTAATCACATATCTATATATATTGATGTGTATATATAATACATATATATTATATATGTGGATGTTCACATACATAGTATGTATCTACATATGAGTATACATAGACATTTCTATCTACGTATGCTCATACCTACATACATAGATATGTATGCGCCATTGCATACATACATACATATTCTATATGTATACGTACCCATAAATGTATATTTACACAATATTTATCTCGATCTCATCACAAGGATTTTAATATCGACGCTCAAATCGACTAAACAATCAAAGAGAATCAAAGACAGTCACCCTAACATTCTTATTAACTCAAAAATCTATCAACATGGTTTATCACATACCGAAACTAACTCAACAAAACTTTTCCCTACCCGATGTAGTACGTGTGTGCATATACTAAGATGACCATGATAATGGTTTCCATACCAAACTCCTCTCCTGGGTTATACTCTCCCTCCCCCTTTGGAGGGTTTGAACCTATCCTATATCCAACTTAGTGCAACATGAATGAAGTTAGCTAATAACGTGAAAATCATATTCATTATATATCATTTGCATCATTATTTAGCATTTAAAAAGCAATCTCATCATAATTCATATTCATATATTTCATTCATCCATTGAAAATATTAAAGTCATAATATTTCATTAAAACATATTTAAGTTCATAAAAGTAAAAGTAATCGGGTAACTTAGAAACAGGGTGTAACAAAAGTAATACAAAAGTCTATGCTTGCATTTGTCGATTCACTGTGATCTAGATTGCATATCCAGTCAGATTGGTCATATGTAGTTAGAGATGTCTAAAGTTGTATGGTTGATTGGTTATGTAGGACAGAACAAGAGAAAATCAGATGACATACTTATGGGTTCCTTAATCTATACTCTTTGTGAAGGATAGGACCACTTCCAATTGGAAGATGTGCGAGGGACCACCGATCTGTGGTTGGAGGTAAAGCACTTAGGTGATTCTCTCCCTCTTGCAGACAACAACACTGAGGCTTTTGAAACAAAATCATTTTCCAGATATGGAAGACTTGACCTTGTATCATCATTGTAATATGTAAACTTGTATACTTGAAAATATTTCATGTTTGAATTGTGATTGAAACATTTTATCTTACTTCTCAAGTTGACACTAATATAGTTCAATTTCAAAATTTGTATTATACATTCATATTTGATCATGTGCAATAAATGATGTATGAAAATGAAAAAAAAATTACTATCCTATTTTTAAGCATATGCTTGTTTTTACTTCTATGGTAAAAACCTAAGTATTTACTTTGTAGTATGAGTGAGTATGTTATAGTTTTGTAAAGTCTTGTTTGTAGTTGTTTCTTTGTTGTTCCTTTTTGTCCTTTATTTTCTTGTTGTTCTTATTGCTATATCTTTCTTCTTGTAAAAATTTTTGGGCCCTTTCAAAACCTATGCTTACCTTAATAAAAAATAATTGTGCCTAATACAAATCTATTAGAATTGGCTATGGATGCCAAGATCTATGGACCAAATAGAAAGCACAAGAAGAGAGAAAATAATGTGACAAGAATAAACTGTATTCTCATCAATATGATTCAATGATATGATGTTTTGATTGCTTAATTTACAATGAGAGACCCCTTGGTTATATAGCCAAAGTGAGTACATGGGAGTGCATAAGATTATGACAAGTGTCGTAATCTTATGGCATGAGACAATAATGAAAAACTATCACTCCACTTAAAGTGGAAAGTGATAATGTGATAACCACCACAAATAGTGGATCACTCACAAAAGGTGGAGAGGTAATCACATGATATGTCCATGAAGGGTGGAAGTGATAAAGTAATAACATGATAAGTCCACCAAAGGTGGAAAATCTCCAACAACTCCTATGTGGTCCCTAAGTAAACTTAACTAAAGTGTAATTATGACTTAGGACAAGGTACAACACATTTAATTACACCAACACCCCCCTTAAGTGCAATTTAGGGAGAATGTACACAAAAGAAAACAATGAAAGATGGGTCTTGGCAACTAGGCCATGTTAGGTACCCATGTACAAATGTAATCCAATCTCTCACAAACGGAGAAAAGGAGAAAACCCAGTGGGACAAAACTCCTCCCCAAAAGAGATGGAATACAAAAATAAATGCTCTCAATGATGAATGAGAAGGCAAAAACCCCATGTGAGGAAAAAGACCCCCCCATAAGAGAGAAGAAGAAGAGAGACAAGGAATCCCCCCCTCAATATTGAGTCTCTTGCAATGATGGTAGAAGATCGACATTGAATGTTGAAGATGGTCCATTCTCACTGAAGAATGCTCCTCCCCTTAGGAAGAAACAAAACCAAGAATGTATGTAGGATGTCAGGATTATGGATGATGGATGATGATATCTCTGAATGATGCTCAAGTGTCTCCATGTCGATTCCAAAAGTTGACACACTCCAAACAGGCATTCTAGGCCACACTACTGAAGAGTACAATCCAACAACTACTAGAGATGAATGTAGAACATAATCCAAAGAGAAAGATATCCCCTCTAAAGACAAATAAGCCTCCTCCAAATGCTGTCCAAAAGTATCCACACTCACGCCAAACTGTAAAGAATCATCATGTAGAGAATGAACAAGAGGTTCAAAGTGTTCCCTCACAACAATTAAAGAAGGAGCATCTTCATTAAAGAGAAGATGAATGTCATCAATGATGTCCCCCAAATCTGCAAGATGAGACTCCACAAACAAGTCTGAAATACCTGTCAAGAAGCCATCCAATGTAGACATATATGGAAGACAATGTATGTCTTGTTGCACTGAACCATAAGGAACCCAAACTGTGGAATCACAAGCATCCTCAAGTACAACAATAGATGGAGGAGATGAAATGCATGGCTCAAGTACTAGATTTGATGTGAGAACTCCCAAGTTCAAGTAGCCAAATGTCTCCTCTGAATCATGGTTCATATGATCAACAACTGAAGGAACAATGCCACTATCAGAAGCAAAATCTGCAAAGGTATACAACCGAGATGAATGATCAACCACCCCAGTAGCAATGATCTCTCTACTCTCCAAGTCTTGAATGATGACTGAATCAGGTGTGAACTCCACAGTTCTCTCATCTCCACCATGTGTAATCTAATATATGGAAACAAGATTGTTCGTCAAATGAGGAACACACAAAACATTTTAGAAAGTATTGTCCCCAAAACTAATAGATCCCTTCCCAATTACACTCATGCATGTATTGTTTCCCATCAAGATAGGAGACATAGAACAAGGCCGAAATGAAGAGAAAATAGACTGCGAAGATGTCATATGATGTGGTTCTCCTGAATCTAGAAGCCATCTACTTGATCCTGAACCTGAAAAAGCACAAAGAGCTTGACCTTTATATCCTGATGTGGATGAAAAATCAGCATGACTTTTTCCCTTAAACTGTTTTGAAGAAGGAGGAGGTGATTCAGACATTCTAGAAGGCAAATCAATGTGATTTCTTTTGAGAAGATTTTTCAACTCATCAATATCCTTCTTATAAAAATAATGTTCTTCATGTCCATCCTTCTTGCAATAGGCACAAAAGGACCTCTCCTTCTTAGATGATTTCTCTTTTGAAGATGAATCTTTATGTTCTTCTATGGATTGTGGGTTCTTCTTACGCTTGTTCTTTTTATTTTCTTTTCCACTTGAAAACTTCTCATATTTTACAACCAAGGCATGTGATTTTGAAGACTTCAAAGTACCCATTTGAATAAGCTTATTTTTCTCTCGAATCAAAAGATCTGTGAGAGCCTCAAAAGATGGTGATGTGAAGTTGCTAATTGTCAATTGTTGAGTTTGAAAACTTGAAACAAAGGCTGCATACTCAGTTGGAAGCTTGTCCAACAACTTAAAGACCAATTGATCATCCTCTTTCTTAATACCACAATATTTTAGTTGTGCTCTTAGCTCATTTTCTTTAGTGACATAATCTTGAATAGTGTCAAAATTCTTAGGATCAAGGCTTAGGAGATCATTTTCAAGTTTGTATCCCTTAACCTTATCAACCTTTCCATACAAAGTAGCAAGCTTATCCCAAGCTTCGTTGGTTGTAGTACATTTATCAACATGAAAAATGAGATCATCTGAAATAAAATTTCTAAGTGTACCCAATGCCATAGAAGTTTTAGTGAGCCAATCCATATATGCAGTTGGATCTGTCTTAGGATCCACAGGTACAGTTATGGTTCCATCAATGTAGTAAATTAAACCTTTTTCCATTAGTTTACTCCATGCATGCACTTTCCATGTAGCATAATTATGTGCAGTTAAGAGTGGAACTTTAGATGAACCCATGATGAAATGCAAGAGCACAAGAGACAATCACACAAGAGACACCCCCCCAAATTCACTCAATCAAAGTACCCCCCAAGCAATATTTGATTTGGCACTTTATGAGTAGTGCATTTACAGTTGCCACTTGCAAAAAACCAACAAAGTGGTCTTGATCTTGGTACATGCAAATGCCAAAATAGGCCACAGATTCAAGTACAATTTTTGGTATAAAATGATATCAATCTGATCATACCACTGAGAATTACATGAAAAATTATGCACTTTCAAAAAAATCGGCACTCAAAAATGTTACCGTAGGAGCAAGATATGAGCTCCCAAAGTTCCCAAAATGAGGACGAAGCAACAACACCTATGATAATCTACAATTTCTAGAAAGACCAGAAGCCAAAGCCAAAAATTGATTGCACCACTGCGAAGAGCATGAAAAATTAGCTCAAATAAAAAAAAATTGCTCGAAAAAAGGAACCAAAATAATTAAGATATGGAGTTTCAAAGTTTGACTAAAAAATCAAAAAACTCATCCGTGAGGGGGGAATTTTTTTTGAAGAAATTGATGACATCACACTGACTCATGGATGATGTCATCATTTTACTCGAGTAAATTTGACAACCTGTGACCCGTCAAAAAAAGAATATTCCCCCTAGAAAAAAATTTGTTGATTCCCAGCTTAGAATTGACGTCTAAATGGACGTCACGCGAAAAAACGGCTTGACCAGAATTTTTTTTTGATTCCGCCGGAATATGCTAGATAGTTTGATGGAATATTCTTTCGCCGTGATTTGACCGTCCGCCGGAATCCCTGGAAACCGCAGGATTTGAAAATGATTTGACTGGTTTTTTGGTTCACCGGCTGCCGGAAATTACCGCCGGTGTTGACTTGATGTCGGCCGCTGATGTGGGGGGCACAGCCATAAGGCCACGTGGCAACCGAGGGTGGCGGTACCCTGCGCAGCAGGGTACGACCCTACGGATTTTTCGTTTTTATTTTTGTTTTTTTGATTTTTCAAAACAAATAATTTTCAAATAATTTTTTTTGGAAACTTTATAAGAATTTTGAAAATTTTCCAAAAAAAACCAGAATTTCTTTTCAAAATGCCTATAGAAAAAAAATTAATAATAATTTTTTATTGTACTGACTATATTTATGACGACACGGGGGGCCGTACAGCTCTCCGGGCAAATTTTTTTTGCCTCATCGGATGACTTGCTCCAAAATGGACGAATGGACAGTTGATCTTAAGGTTTTTGGCCCTTCTGGACGCGATGGCAGGGTCGGATTTGACCCAAAATGCTCCAAAAATACAACTACCTTCTGGATCTGGCAACCACTTTGTAGTTTCAAACCCTCATAGATTTGGCCTCATATGTTCGATTTGGACGAAACAAAAGGCAAAATCGACTTTCTTGAACCTTCCGGATGCAATGGTGAGCTTAGATTTGCATTAGAAAACTATGATATAAACCTGCAATAAAGAGTCAAAAATGGAACCTCCCCAAATCTGGTATCTCTCCTCAGAAACACTCTCCAATGGCACCCAACCCGCTCTGATACCATGTTAGAATTGGCTATGGATGCCAAGATCTATGGACCAAATAGAAAGCACAAGAAAAGAGAAAATAATTTGACAAGAATAAACTGTATTCTCATCAATATGATTCAATGATATGATGTGTTGATTGCTTAATTTATAATAAGAGACCCCTTGGTTATATAGCCAAGGTGAGTACATAGGAGTGCATAAGATTATGACAAGTGTCTTAATCTTATGACATGAGACAACAATGAAAATCTATCACTCCACTTAAAGTGGAAAGTGATAATGTGATAACCACCACAAATAGTGGATCACCCACAAAAGGTGGAAAGGTAATCACATGATATGTCCATGAAGGGTGGAAGTGATAAATTAATAACATGATAAATCCACCAAAGGTGGAAAATCTCCAACAACTCCTATGTGTTCCCTAAGTAAACTTAACTAAGGTGTAATTATGACCTAGGACAAGGTACAACACATTTAATTACACCAACAAAATCAAACTTTTGATCAAGGTCAATCTTAACAATTATAATATTCATCAACATTGTAAAATCATGGTACATTCAACTTGCATAAATTTGTTGATCTCAATTGTTACCTAACCTACCTTAGAATCACTATGACTCATATGTTTGACTATACAATAAATACTTTTATATCAATACTACAAAGATAGGTACTTGCCATTGTGAGCCACTTGTTGTTATTCAATTCATTTTCACACGGAGCATTGATTATAACTGTTATATAATTAAATTATTCTTTGGTACCTCTAGCTCAAAGTGACTTGAGTACTTTAATTATATTCTAAGTTCAAATTTATGACTATCCAATGCCATTTCTATTTATAAATGGCCCATACGTGATTTCTCTATTTAATTTTCATCACACTTTAAAATCAATGTTTATGAAGGTTTTAGACTATGAGAAGGCAATATAGTGTTGTAGAGTGATAATTTCAATGTAGGAATTTAATAAAAAAAAATATTAAAAGAGTTAGGTGTGGCAGACAGAGTCATTTTTGACATTGATACTTTTACAACACTTAAAGACCATTTATAATTTCAGATATTGCTCAATTGTACATGCAAGTCCTATCTTGAATGAACCTGTTCGCTTACCTTTGTTTTTGTAGGCCTAGTATTCCATAAACTCAAATGTATCAAGCAAAAATATGGTATATAACATATCTTTTGATTGTGCCTTTTCAAGATTGGGAGAAAATATTTTTCCTTTAGAATTTTAGTTGGTTTTGTCCTCATTCCATTTAAGGGTTGTTGGAACAATGGGTTTCTCCCTCTTCAAACCTATCCTTGAGGTTTCTTCAGTCTCTAATGCTCCCTCATACCACTAGGGGATTATGGAAGGAGACAAAAAATCATATATTCAATGATAAAAATGTATATCTAATAGAGTGGTTGGAAGAATCACCATGGCCACTAAGGAGAACTTCATAGTGGGTATTTAAGAGAATTTTGAATGATTTCAAAATTTGGGTCTCTCATTTGGATCTCCAAATTGCAAAGGATTAGAACTTACACTTTGATATCTCAACACCCTTCAAGAGCATAAATAAATCAAGAGAAGGGGTGGTTTGGAACTCACCTCCTCTGGGATGGATGAAAATTAACTTTGATGGAACCTCCAAAGGCAACCTAAGAGCTATTGGAAGTGGAGTTTTAAGATATAAGGGTAAGTTCATTTCTATTTTTCTATTCCTCTTGAACTGTAGTCTAATCATTGTGCTAAAGAAATGACATTTTTTAATGCTATTATACTTGTACATTCTAAAGGGTTCAAGAAATTTATTGTGGAAGGAGACTCCTTAAACAACCTTCAATGCCTATGAGGTATTCAACTTCCAAGTTGGATGATTGATACCTTTATTAAAGACTCCCCTTAAGCTAGTTGATTCCTTTGAGGAAGTTATTTTTTCACATGTTTTTCATGAGGGCAATAAGATCGTAGACTCTCTTGCTAACTTGAGAGTTAATTATGAGAACATTAAGATTTGGGAGGATTCGATTTTCATCCCACACAAGTTAAAGCCATTATGATTAATGATTACGTTACAAATGACGGTTCACACTTGAGGTGTAATTATGATCGAGGGAGGTTAACTCATTTGATTAATTTATGATGATCTCTAGCAACTTTTGTGTCAATTCTTAATGTTAACTATTTATTCCTAGTCAGAATGGAAAACATAGGATTTTGTGGGTGCATATGAATAAAGGTGAGGATAATTCTGAGATGATGGGTAGTGATAGAAACAAGGTGAAACACTCAAAATATAAAGGGTCCATTGTAGGCCTCAAGTGTAGAAGATTTTGGAGGAAGGTGGTCTAACTCTATATCTTGAAAGACTCGATGGTCCCAATCCCACAATAACAAAGGTTGTGAACTAAGGATGAAAAAATAGGAAGGTTTCAATTTTTGGATGGTAATGTATTTTAAATGACGACCTTATTACCCAATTTATTGGCCTCTCTACAAAAGGCATTAAATATTTTAAGGATAGGAAGGCTAGCAACAAATCTCTCCAAGTCTTCTTCAAAGTTTATGAGAGGAATAAGCTGGTCAAGTTGCATTCAAGATATGAGCATACCTCCCTAAAACTGGTGTGGGCTTTGTGGCAGAGATTGTCATGAGGTATGTTTCCCCATAAGAGAGGTTTAAATCTATAAAGGAGGGGGACTAACTAATTGAGACCCTAGGTCATGAGAGGGACCTGAACAACAAGCTTCCTTGATCTACCTCAAGCTAGATGAATGAATCATAAAGGTTTAAGGTTTAAGGGATGCAAAGGAAGGACAACTAGTCTGTCACTGTCCTTCTACTAACCTGAATATCTTAGGGGGTCAAACGAGTCAAATCCCAGGGTTCAGTCTACAACTTAAGCAACTCACTATTGGAGGATGGAAACGCAGGACACACACTCCAACACGATGTGTTTGGAATCTCAATAGGGCGTTGGCGTTCGTTCATGTAGAAAGTGTAAAGTACAGAGAGGAACACTAGGAAACCAACTAAAATATCGACCAATATAATTTTATGCTATGATAGAGATAGAAAATGTAGAAACAATAGCACAAAAAGAAGAATATTTTAGCAATACTAAGCTAGAATTTGACAAGAGAAAGGTGGTAGAAACAGACCTTCAAACTCATGAGTTGAGGTAATTAAGAATTTAACTTGATGAAAAACCTGCACATAGAAGAACGAGAAAATGTTGGGGTTGTGTTTAGAGGATTGCCTTAGTCAGTCCCCCAATTTGGTGTTTCCACCTCCACGGATAGCTAGGTAGAAACGATTGTAGAAATATAATAAAGGAAAGTAAGAAAACACAATATGCTACAATATCAATACGATAATATGAAGTGAGTGAAAATGGAATGATATCACCTTCTCAACCACATGCTCTCAAGGCAAATGGAGGAATGAGCAAACTTGCAAGCTTTCCAAAGCCAACGTTGCTGCAACAATGAAGAGGATGAGCCACCAAAAGCACAACTTGTAGCTTCAATGAATGTGGAGATGCTTGAAGTGAATGTAGAAGTGTGTCTGAGAGAAAGAGTGATCAAGAGAGTTCCAAAAGAAAGAGTGAATGAAAAAAATGGACTAATTTTAAAAGAAGAATGGAGGAAAAGGGTCGTTTGAAGTTGGTTTAAGGGACAGGAACCATTACACTTCATGTTCAATGGAGAAGTGTAACGCCTCTGCAATTCCAGAGGTGAGAATCCTATCAGGATGAAATCAATTCCGCACAAATGTCTGCACACCATGCTAGAATCCTAGATAGAATATCCCCCACGAACACGCAAAATAGTTTCCAAGTGGACAGGGAAAGAAGTTAGGAATAAAGATTGCATTATCAGATTTAATTCTTTAAGGTAGGAGGCAGTGTAAATGTGGATTTTTCTTAGTGGTGCAAATTCATGCCATTACATTTTTCCCCCACTTTAGCAAGCATAAGCGTTAGCGAATGCACATTAAAGTAGAGAGAAAGCTGAGGAATGTATACCTGAAACGTCGAGGAAGCAGACCATGATCTGACATACTCAGGCACAGTATAATGAGAGAGATTTCTCCACAAGTAGTTGGTCTTGAGGAAATTTGAATAAAAGCGTCGCAGGTGCTCGGTCCTGTGAAAGATGAACAAAAGGCTCTGCAAGTGCTTGATCCTATAGAGTTGGTCCCATGGGTGCTCAATCCCATAGAAGGTGAACAAAGGTTCTACAAGTGCTCAATCCTGCAGAATGAAAACACTTTACAGGTGCTTGATCCTGCAAAGGAGGTGCCACAGGTGCTTGGTCCTGAGGGAGGCCAGATGTGAAAGGCTCCACAAAGTCTGATTGGCCCTTGCAGGTGCTTGATCTTGCAAGGCAAGCTTGACGAGGTGCTCAGTCCTCAATGCTTGGTTGAAAAAGAAACTTCATAGGTGTTTGGTCCCACAAAGCAACATGTTAATCCGTAGACAAAACATGGTAGGCGAACAAAAGTCACGTAGATAGACAACCACACAAACAGTCATATTACAACAAACAATTGGAGGAGAAGCTTTCAAAGGGGTCCCTTAGGAACCCTTCAAAAGAAATGGGGTCCACTCAAGGGACACTTCATTTGAACAATGTGATATTTTTCGTAAATGATTCTAGCATCAAGGAATCCTTTTGAAAGGTCTCTTTCATCAAGGAATCCAAAGGAAAGAATGCTCCCTCTCAAGGGAAAGTTTTCAAACTTCATCAGAAAAAGTACTCCCTTCTCGAAGGAAAGTTTTCAAGATTCTTTCGTCATGAACTCATTTTCGAAAGAAAAATTCTCTAGGGGTCCTTGTTAAAGAATGCAATTTTTGAAAAATGAGAGATTTTTAGCAAGAGATTCACTGGCCACGGAATATCCCTTGTTGAAAATCAGAGAAGCATGGTATCACCCCCTTAGGATGGTGCATGTTGAACACAAAGGCACATGACATCCTAAGGAGAGACAAGAGGATCATGTTGTGGCCCGCGATACATGATGGGATGTAAATGTGGAAATGTTGTCGCACACACGAGGGACAACACATAGGCACCATGACATCACAAAGCAAGCAAAGAAGAGAGAAAGATTAAAAAAAAGGAACAAAAAATAAAGATGAAGAAATCAAGAGATAGGGGAATTTGATAATTCGAGGTCAAAACTGCTCATAGATATAGATAGAGAGATATAATATAATATATGAATGAACTGCCATCAATCCACTACTATATCAGATCATGAAGAATGGTACGTGAAAACAAAAAAATTGGGTCAACATGGAAGGGAGGCCTAAATTCCCCCAACACTTTACATCATCCTCAATTGTCAAAAATCAAGGCACAAAAAAAAGGAATGATGGAACATATAGAAAAAGTTTACAACATAATACACTCATGTATCTAAGCACCTCCAAGGGTGACAAGGGTCCTCCAGGAACACCTAAAAACAAGCACAGGGGAACACAATACACACACAAACCTAATCTATAAGTAAAGAAGAGGTGCTCCCCTAGTCCTCATCAACCAGGAGGTCGTCATTGTCCCAATCTATATCATTGTAAGGGTAAGGCAGACAAGCATGCAAGGGCGAGATAGCAAGAGGTGAACCCGGTGACTCTCCTACAACAAGAGCTAAGGGAGAAGGCCCCTTAAGGTCTTCTTCACAACTCCTATGAGGTGAAAGTCATCGATCTTGCAAAGATCATTGACAGAGCTAGGACATCGTTCACTGAGTTGAACATGCATTTGATAGGTGTGTCATGTGTCAACCGGGTGGGCGAAGAAGGAGGCATCCGAGATCCACTACTAACTTCACTGAAAGACTCGAGGGTAGTGACCAACTCAAGGGACCTTGGCGCTGCCTCTGTCACTAGGATGAAACAAACCAAAGCAAAAACCTCTCTCTCGCAGGTGATCCCTTCTTCCGACCCCCATTAGAATCAAGGTCGTCCTCCAACTTACACTTCATCAAGGGATGCGATATCCCCACAAAAGAAGTAGAAGGTGAGGAGGTAGAGGACAAAATTGCAACAGATATCAATGAGGTATTTGGAATATCTGTGGGCTTAGGAAAAGGTGGGATGTCCGAAAGGGACATCAAGAGAGGAGGCTCAACCAAGAGAGAGATGAACACTTGCACCCTTTTAGGGTGAGGGTCAGCCATGTTTGTTGGAGGATTCAAAAGGAGAACCCAAGCGAGGGGAATTAAAGCGGAAGGAACAAAAGAGGGAGGTGCAACAACAAATGTCGAAACAAGGATGTTGGCTCCCCTTCTGGCTTTTGAAAAGCAGTCTTCTGAGCGGCTAGATCCTTTCTCCGGTGCTTACGCTCACATGCAAGGCAATTTCTTCGACTCTGAGAGCTAGAAGTTGCGACTTGAGGAGGAGCAAAAGGCTCTTGTTTTGTCATGGGTGTTTCCATCACAACCATTATCGGCGGAGGGACTCACTCCTGGACAAAAATAGGAGGAAGAGATGCAGAAGTAGAAGCAATGATGGGTGGAGAAGCAGACTCAAGTGCCTTGGTGGCAGGCCTCTTCCCATTCTCCACCAAAGAGGCGGGAGCAGTAGGAGGCCGAGATGTAGAGGCAACTCCATGGGGACCCTTCCCCTTACCATAGAAAATGAGCCGAGGCACCATGGGTAAGACAGGAAGGGCGAAAACCTGACGCTTGGCCTTCCGCCAAGTGGGCACCATCAGACTCCCCATGAGATGCATGGAGGCGGAAGCCGAAGGCGCCACAACAGGGTGATAGGCGGAAGCAGATGGAACAAAAGATGCAGAGGTAGAAGAAGGCTCATTGATGTGAGTGAACTTCCCCTTCTCGTTTTGTGAGGAAGAGGCAACCTGTTGTTGTGCGATCATAGAGCCTTTAACTTTAATAGCGTAGGGGGAAAGAGGGTAGGTAAATTTTGACACTATGCCCTTAGTCTTGTATTTAGCATAAGTGCGGTACAACAATTTCATCCTTGGAGGGAGCAAATCGACCAGGGTAGACCAAAAATGATCTAGAGAGTAGCCCCCACGTGACACCAACAGTTTATACTCGGTGTTGTGCACAATGTGCACAGAGCCCTCATGAGAGAACTTCAAACATTTTTGGATCATGGAAGGGACCGCATTCATGGAAACTAGCCATGGGATTCCTAGCTTCACTCTAAACAAGTCCAACTCCGAGATGATGTCAAAAATAGTATTGACAGCCTTGGGACCTACCAAGATCGAAAGAGAGATAAAAACAAGGGGATCAAGCGAGAGTCCATTGTGGGTACGCATGGTTCTTTTTGTCTTCTCGTATTCCTGCTTATGAAGAAAATTTAGACGCAACGTCTCCTCTGTAATCACATTCACACGACTCACAAGGTCTACTAGGACCCCAGTCACAACTTTTCTATTGAGGTGAGCGGGAATGTATATAGGAGAAGGCCTCCCATTCACAGGCACATCATGTGATGTAAAGTTAAATTTGGCGAACCGATCACAGGCTGAGTCGAGGGAATGTGAGTAAACGAGACCATATTGACGTACTTTGAAAGGACTTCCTTGGAAGGGTCTGAAGGCTCAACAATCAAGTTCCCAGAGTGTGACGGAAATGGGTCTATGTAAATCTACAACTCACTATTAGCTTTCACCACGGATTTATTCGCATTTTGCTATTTCCCATCGAGGCAAATAGTATCGTCGTTGATGCGATCTTGTATGTCATGACATAAGCACATACATCGCTCTGTATTGTGTCCATGGATCCGATGGTATTGGAAAAATGTATTTTCTTTGTACCAATCAGGATAAGGCTCAGTAAGGGTCGAGGATCTGGTAAGGTTACTATTTTATCCTTCAATAAATTTTTCAAGATAAAGGAATAAGATTCAGACAACTTTGTGAACTATTTGTTACGTTTGAGGCCTTTGTCAATAGACGCGAAAACTACATTCACAATAAATTTTCCTTTACTATAAATCGACACAATAGACCTTCCCTCAGGACGGGAGCACGAGGAGGATCCCTCAAACTGAGTGACCGTCTGTTGGTACTCCCAAAGGACCGCACATAGATGTGTGAAAGAAGGGTACTTCATCAAAGAGAACTCCTGCCATGACCTCTGCAAGTTGCCGATGAAAACCTTCTGCACATCTGAGTCAGGTAGAGGGTAAGAGATTTGCAAGAATAACACTTGATATCGAGCAATGAAGTCAATTATCTTCTCGTGCTCTCCCTACTTACAACTGATGAGATCTAAAAAGGCCATCTTCAGCTCGATGTTTGTTTGGAATTGTCGGAGAAACTGATTCACAAGCTGATCAAACGAGAATATGGAGTTGTCAAGCAAGGAACAGTACCACTCTAGGGCAAGTGTAGAAAGATGGGGGGCCAAAAAGTGGCCAATTCACTTTTTCATCCCGAAAGAGTGAAAATGCGAGCGTGTTTTACTAAAACGTGCTTGCATTATGGGTTGGTAATTGCTTGGTCATTACCAAGCCAAAACATGAGTGCATTATAATGCGAGCACATTATAACACACTCACATTATGGTTTGAATTTCAAAAAGTGCATGTTTTTTAATTCAAAATAACATCATACTTTAAGTTATATTTCATGTATATAGTTTCATGATGTTTAAGAGTGGTTTCGGATCTCTAAGAGTTATAATGCAAATTCTAGTTTTTGGAAGATCTCACAAATTTCAGACTTAGTCAAATTTTAGTAATCAGCATGTCCAATTTCAGTATTCAGGAAGTCAAATTTTAGTAACCAACAATTTGTATCATCTTTCTCTCTCTATCTCACTCATTTTTTATCCCTTATGCTCTAGACCTCTCTCACACACTCTTTCCTTCCCTCTATACTTCTATCTAGCTAACCTCTCTCTCTCCATCCCTCTCTCCTTCCCTTCCCTCATTCCCTCTCTAAATTTCTCTCCCCCCTCTCTCTCTCTTCCTTCCTCCCATCCACCTTCCCTCTCTACTTCACTCTATCTAACCTATCGCTCTCTACCTCTCTCTCTCCCTCCCTCTTTCTCTCTCTCTCAATCTCTCCACCTTCCTCCTTTCCTCTTTCTCTCTTCCTTCATCCCAACCACCTTCCCTCTCTACTTCTCTCTATCTAACCTATCCCTCGTTGTCTATCTCTCACCCTCCCTCCTCTCTCTCTCAATATCTCCACCTTCCTCCTTCCCTCTCTCTCTCATTCTCTTTATTGCACTTCTCTCTCCCTTTATCCCTCCCTCCTCTCCTCTCTAGTTCTCTCTACCTCTCTCCCTCCCTCCTCTCTCTATATCTCACCTCTCTCTCCTTCCATCCCTCCCTCCTCCCTCCTCCCCGCTCTCTAATTCTCCCTCCCTCCTCCCCCTTCTCTATCTCTCCTTCCCTATATAATTATTTCTACCTCTCCCTCCTTCATTCCATCTCTCTCTCATTCCCTCTCCCTCTCCCCCTCTCTCCCAATGTCCCAACCTTCCTCCTTCCCTTTGTGTTTCTCTCTCTCACACACTCTCCCTCCCTCCCCCATCTCTCTCTCTACTTCTCCTTCTCTATCTCTCATTCCCTATATACTTCTCTATCTCCCCCTCTCCCTCGCTCCTCTCTCTCTCCCCCCCTCTCTCAATCTCCCCACCTTGCTCCTTTCCCTCTCCTCCCTATATAATTCTCTTATCTCACCACTATCTCTCACTCCCTCCCTCCTTCCCTATTTAATGCTCTCTCTCTTCCCTCCTCCCACCCACCTTCCCTCTCTACTTCTCTTTATCCAACCTATCCCTCTCTACCTCACTCTATCTCCCTCCCTCCTCTCTCTCAGTCTCTCCACCTTCCACCTTCCTCTCCCCTCTCTCTCTCTCATTCTCTCTATCTCACGTCCCTCTCTCCTCTCTCTATATCACCTCTCTCTCCCTGCCTATCCCTCCCTCTCTCTATATATCTCTCTACTTCTCCCTCCTCCTCCCTATCTATATCTCTCCTTTTCTATATATACTTATTTGTATCTCTTTCTCTCAATCTCTACATCTCCCTCCATCCTTCCCTCCCTCTCCCTCTCTCTCAATCTCCCAATCATCCTCCTCTCTATCTCAATTCCTCTCTACTCTCTATCTCTCCTTCCCTATATACTTCTCTCTATCTCCCTCTCTCCATCTCTACCTCTCCCTCCCTCTCTCCCATATTTCTCTCTCTCTCTCTCCTTCCCTCTTTAATCTCTATCAAGCACAATTCTCTCTCTCTCTCTAACCTATTCCTCTCTTCCTCTCTCCCAATCTATCCACCTTCCTCCTTCACTCTCTACTTCTCTCTCCTTCCCTCTCTACTTCTCCCTCTCTCTCTCTCC